>SNQJ01S0056886.1:2318-25007 GCA_010110895.2 Picea sitchensis
ATTCCACAGTGCTCCCATATTCCGGGTATTATCTTTTAGTTACTTATTTGTATTCCGGCTAAGATCCTTTTGTCTTTTGATCTAGCCGAGTGTTGTTATTTTATTCAGCTGCAGTTGCTTATTTGTATTCCGGCTAAGATCCTTTGTCTGTTGATCTAGTCGAGTATTGTCAATTTATTCAGCTGCATTCAGCCATTTTGTAATCCACAGAAATATCATAATACAAACTTTGCAGTCCTTTGTCGCATTTATTATTTGTATGATCATTTATATGTTGTAAACCTTTGATCCTACACACACATTAGTAGTGTTTCCTAGACTAGCCAAGTTAGGAACATTACAATCATGCTCCATTTTTCATCAACCATATCTCTCTTTATGTGCGACCATGTCTCTCTTTATGTGTGAGTGAGTCTTCACCACACACTGTGCAAAGTTCCTTGAAAACAATCAATGCAAAGCAAATGCTCTGATATACCAATTTGATCTATGAGAATAATTATTAAGAGTATGTGCCAAAAAACATACCCAGCAACAAATATTGTAAAACTCCTGATATTATATTGTACAATGCATTATATAGAAAAATCCAGGCAAAGTTAAATATCGTTTATCTACACCTATGAGCAATTCCATCTTTATCTCTTCATTGTATGTTGTATGCACAAATGTGGGATTGTTTCATGAATGCCACACACCATAACATTAGACACCACGTGAGACCATTAATACATTTTATCGATGTTATGGTGTATCCACATGGCTACCATACCACTCTGCTTAAACCTCACACTACTCAAGGCCTAAATAAATGATATTTGTCCTCCATGCACATAATTAACGAACAAGTGCATTCAATTATTTAATAAATTGAGACAACAAATGTAATGTACCTGGCCACCTCGGTGCCCACTGGAATGGCGCGGTACTCGGAAATTTCTCAATTTTGGTCATCTTTGTACCATTTTCTACATGATATTGTAGAAGGGTGTATAGTGATAACCCCCCTAATGCTAGGCATGCCCCTTATCTCTTACTATTAATCTCTCAAATATTTGTAATCATGGATCTAGACGTTCTAAGCCTTCTAATGAAGAAGAGATTACTGTAAAATCTCACACCACAATATCTCCACGCGTGATTTCAGAGTTTTTGATGCAATAGCAACAACTTCATATTATAGTACATTAAATACCCCCACAATGGTTTCTTTACAACCTGCTTTGAAATTAGTTCCAATGCTGAAAAATTAGATGCATAAAGTCTTGAATCTTACTTTTACACTCAACAACACATTAATGAGAAAATGACTATGATCA
The DNA here is from genome assembly GCA_010110895.2 of Picea sitchensis. Lineage (NCBI taxonomy): Eukaryota > Viridiplantae > Streptophyta > Pinopsida > Pinales > Pinaceae > Picea > Picea sitchensis. Next base: position 3,638 of record SNQJ01S0056886.1, read on the forward strand.
CTAAAATACACATGGCAAGTCAAGCATTCACAAATTGGGAAACAGAGGTACACTCAAGTTTGGCAACATTGTTTCATCTTTCATATTTAATTGTTATATATAATATATTCTTCTTGTCGATGCTCTGAACTCTTACTTAGAAGTTAGAAATAGGAGTTTTAGATCAAGTAAGCCACTAACAATTGTTTTTTTAGTATTAGAGAATATTCAAGGGACCAACTCTGCATTTTGTTGTGATCTGCAAAGTGCGTGTATTGTAACAGAAGATAATGCTTGTATTAATCCAACACACCAAATTATAATTATGTAACAAAGTATCACTATTTTTCCAAGATTTAAGTATGCAACCAGAATACTATGCATTGCCATTAGGAGTTGATGTGGTTTTGGGAGCAGAATGGTTATTAAAGTTTGGTACTTTGTGTAAATTCTAAATCCCATTCTAATTGACTAGATTGTAGAAAGTTAGAAACCCAACTTTTGAATTATATAGAGAGTGCAAAGCACATCCTCCAGTCATGTAAGAGAACACTATAATGGTTTTGGCTCTTTTATTTAAGTGGGAGGTAGCCTTCAAGTTATTTCAAGGTAGCCTTGTTTGTTAAGATGTAATCTCCATTTTCATTCTAAAGTATTGCTATTTGTATTTAAGATATGTCTTGGGTTCAGCTGCAAATTAGAAACTTCTCTGGGTTGATCACATGATTAAGGAGCTCTACAGTGTGTATGTTTCCTGCTCAAGACTTATGTGTGGAAGGAGCTTCTTCTAGAGATCAAATAGTAACCTCGATAATAAACTTTTGCATTCAGGTCTTCATGTTGGCCCTGACCAGACCAAGGGAAGGACGGCTAAACCAAAATCTCACTTGCCGATACCAATTGGACAAAGGTAATGATAATCCCAATTAGAAACGAACTATTGTAACAAGACTTCATCTATGATCATATCCAATGCAGCAAGACCTTGGCCACTAGACACAAGCATCAACACACCAACACCCACTTATGTTAGTAAATTCTTCACAACACACAGTAATGGCTCTGCAATGAAGCAGCATAACAACTCACATGTTATTTCAATTCAAATCCCAACCTTCATGTGAATACAATATGGAACTGTAAAGGAACTCATGAAAAACAACAACAAGCATGCATTCTTCAGAGCACTGGCTAAAGCAAACCCAATTCATTGATTTTCATTCTATGCAAACTGTAGAAATTTAAGCCCTATTTCTATGCGGCTAGCCTGATAATTACATAAGGACAATCGATCATTGGCTTAATATCATCATATACACAAGGCCATAGAAATCTTAACACCATTTTCAACAGAGACATTCTGCATTTCCATAAAAGTCTCACAAATCTGCCCAACCATATACTTATTTGCTCATGACCTGCACATTATATTTTCATCCAAACCGTTGAAAACGATTATGCCCTATACACGCCAAACATCATGCTTGAGAACTACAATCTAGGACTTGGGGAATTGAAGGGTTTTAAAAATATATATATTCGAATCCAGCGGGACCAAGAATAAAATTCCATATGCAATTTACAACTTAAATTAAAACAGAACCAGTGCCAGAGGTCTCTCTCTAATTTCACGATTTGAGACACATTTAAATGAAATTATTCCTTTCAGTATTATTTTCCTTCAATACACTCTCGAAAATACCTTGTTATTCAAGTGAATCTTACCAGTGGTGTTTTTATGTTTATGTGGAACGAATTCAAGGAATCATATTTACTAATTCAATCAAACAATTTCCCAGCAAAGAACTTTGTATGTTATCCCTCCACAGATACGGGTTTAACCAACATTTGAATTAACAAAAAAAAAATTGTAAAACAATGATCTACAGGAATTCTTAGAAGCCAGGAAAGGATTTGATAGAAGTAAAACCACATTATTTCTTAAAATTTCATAAACAAATTTATATAAAAATTCAAACCATAGTTATAAACTTATTTGTTGAAGGTTGCAAACCAAACCACTAGTTGAACGAACAATTTCCACCCAACCATAAGTAGTTTGTTGTGGACACCACCCCTAGTTAGATTATGATACCACCAATACAAAGAAGCAATGCAAAATACTATAGACTCTTAATTCTCATGGCAAGAAGATTACTCAATCAATACTTCACTACTAATTTTTGAAGAAAAAACAACCTTTGGCACCTACAATACATGCCCCACATAATATAAGAAGGTTTTTCTTATCTTACAGTCCCTCATAAGTAACCTCTTTCTAGTCTTATTCAATGTGTTAACTTCTCTCCAGTCTTATTCAATGTGTGCATGGAAAGGTCCAAGTTGATGTCCCTCAACTTTAGTAGAAATTATCTTAGCTATTAGATTTTTTAGAGTTCTCATGGCTTCATTTTCATGGTTTGGATTCTTCTCCCCGCAAAAACTTCCATTTTTCCTTCTCTTGCTTCTTCCTAAAATTGGCTTCCTTTTTCCATTCCAAATTCTCTTCTTGTTACATGAGTGAAAGATGGCCACAGAGTCTTAATTCAACTTTTCTGAGTTTCAAGAATGTAGGGAATACAACTTGCTGATTTTTAAGAAATGTTGGCTTAAATTGAGGAATTTGTTTCCTCCACTGCTCTTAACCTCTTTAACTTTGCAACTCAAATTTTTGGAATGGGTAAAGGTTCAAGGTAACATAAGGTAGATGTTTTTTAGGCATAAACCCCTCAGACCCCCTCACATTTCCTCTCTTGTGGTATCATAGCCCCTATAGGAGCACATGCTCTATCGGTCTTGGTCATTTTCTTTTATTAACTGCAGAAATAAAATATTTAGATACAAAATGTTCAAGAAGGTCAAACCCGGGTATTACAACAAATTAGGCAACAAAGAACTATATTTTATCCATTGATAAATTATACAACATACATAGAGTTCAAACATTGGAAGAAGTGAACCATTTTATAACTAGCATACCCCCGAAGCTGGGGAAAGGGAATGCCCAAAAAAAATAAGTTAATATTTAGTGAGACAACAATCAATGAAACAAAGATAATATAGAGAAATGAATAGTGTTTAATTTTTTTCAAGTATATGGTAAATTCAAAAAAAAATAGATATCATCTAATTACAATTTGATATGAAAATGCAATAAAATAGATGACAATTTTTATTATCNCATTAGCAGCGTTTCCTAGACTAGCCAAGTCAGGAACATTACAGGGTATTACAACAAATTAGGCAACAAAGAACTATATTCTATCCATTGATAAATTATACAACATACATAGAGTTCAGACATTGGAAGAAGTGAACCATTTTATAACTAGCATACCCTCGAAGCTGGAGAAAGGGAATGCCCAAAAAAAATAAGTAACATATGTTTCTACGACCAGCATAATATTTAGTGAGACAACAATCAATGAAACAAAGATAATATAGAGAAATGAATAGTGTATAATTTTTTTCAAGTATATGGTAAATTCAAAAAAAAATAGATATCATCTAATTACAATTTGATATGAAAATGCAATAAAATAGATGACAACTTTTATTATCATCATTAATCACTAATAAATACAAAACCATGTCATTAATGTTAGCTATAACTAATTTTACATTAATTATTTGTAAGATAAATTATATATATCTTCTCAAAAAAAGGAAGACCTAGATATTCCTCACATTATATTTTAAATATGCAATGAGTTCAAAAAATAAATATGGTCACATTATTGTGAAAATTGTAAACTTGTAAACATGAGAGTTGTCTATTTTGGCATCAACTTAAATTCTCACATGAATTAAAGTATTGCTAGATCTTGAGAAAAATGATACTTCTTTAAATGAGATGAATTGATTTGCTAGAAATTTTTCATAGAAACAAGATGAATTGATTTGTTAGAAATTCATACTTGCTATCATACTTGCTTCAGAGAACTTAGACCGGTCTCAAAATATGGTTTTTGTGTTGGCCCTGTTTGCAAGGTTTACTTAGTGATTTATTAAACAGTGGTTTATTAAGTTTTTATACTCAAACATGAAAATATTTATTATTCTACTTAGTGATTTTTGTTGAGTCAAGTCTTGTTCAATTTTGTAATTATAGTTTCTACCTATTTCCATTCACTCAAAACTATTATTTTTTTCCATTTTAAGAAAAATTGTTTTCAACAAAATGAGAATTCATTCTATAAATTATTATACACTTCTCATAATTTGTTGATAATATAATAAACCCTTTTTAAAAACAAGTGTATTGGTAAAACTTGTTAAAAAAAATGGATTAGCATTGTGGAAAACCCTTAAAAAAATAGACTCTTCCTTGTTTCATTAAGAAGATTAACTCTTCTCATAATTTGTTGATAATATAATAATCCCTTTTAAAAGAAATATTTAAAAAAAAATAAAAAATTAAATAATTATTTGTTGCTCACATTTTTAAATGGATTTATTATTTTTATTAATATTTTTTATAAAATAGATATTTACATAATTATGTAATCTTCACCTTGTTTACAGTGCAAATGAACATTTTCCCCTTTCCTTCAAACTCTAGTGTAAGTTTGTTGCAATACATATTCAAATAGCAGAGTAAGCTAATCATGTCCATTATCATTAAGAGTAAGTTGTATTGTGAGCTTGGAGACAACATGGACCACAAGTCATAATTACTAAGGTTCTCATCTTACTCTTTCTCAGTGGACATTAATCATCATCATCATCATCATCATCATATTTCTTGTTCCCATACTTCTACTAAATCACTACAATGGGTACAATTATGTTTCTTGATCACAATGTTTGAGTGGGTAAATAATAATTTCTACCCTGAGAGTTTCAAATAAATGTGAGTTTTCTAAATGTAATTCTACTTGTCATTGGAAATAGTTTTTGAAACCCATAAGATTTGTTTCATTAAATCATAATGGACTAAAAAACTATCGACGAAAAAGCATTAAGCTTGTTAAACATTGAAAATAAACAAATATTTTGGAAACATCATATAGTTTAAACATTGAAAATAAACAAATATTTTAGGATGAGGATGGTTTTTTTTTCACATAAATAAAATGCAACAAATTATATTTTATCCATAAATAATTTACATGGGTGATTTTAGGAAATCAGTTGTATTTGAATAATGTTTTTACTGCCAAGTGGAGGTCGAGATCAAGTACAGTAAATAAATAGTGAGCAAGGGCGTGACTGAGGTTGCTAGCTTGGAAATTGCGTTGAGGTAAGATTGTCTGGGTATTGTTTTAGAAATTGCATTGTCTAAGAATGGAAACTCTCTATATACAGATTTGCTTTGAAATTGTTCAACAATGAGTTGGTTTCTGAATTATGTTTAAACCTATAAGTCCCACACTACCATAATCAAGAAGAGATTAAGTTTTGAACACGGATCATAAAAGGAAGTCTCCTTTGAAGGTGTGTTGAAGGGCCTTGGGTTTGTGATTGAGCATCACCATAATTTGTATCTCGTGAGTCGTCATGGATATGAGGATATGCACCTTGGTTTTTAATACGAGACCTTGTGAACCGAGCGAGGGGGACGAAATTCAAACCGTTGTTGTTGAGAAGCATCGCCATGTCCTGCCCGAGTTCGGAACTGGTAGTGCCTTGGCTAGGCATGGTGGAACAGAAAACACTCAAAGGAAACATGTTTATCAATAATTAAGGAGGAAGAACGAGTTCAGAACTGGTGGTACAGATCTGATCTGGGGTATTACGTGTTGGTCGAATCATTACCACACTGGAGTCCTATAATTAGAATGGAAAATCAAGCCATGGAATTGGCAAGAGATATTGTGAGAGAGTTTTGCTCAATGCACAAGCCATTACAGCTTAATTTCTCAACCGATATCCTAAACTTGTTTCAGGTATGCCTATTTGGTCTCTTTTTCATTTGTTTATCAGTTTCAGAGCAGATTTATTTTGAATTTGAATGGAGGGACAATATCCAAGAGAGCGGGCATTAAGAGTGATCACAATTGCAATTCTTTGCACTCAAGGTTCCTAGGGGGTGCAGACGACAATGTCATGAGTTGCCTCCATGTTAACCATTGATTTAGAGATTCGTGCTCAGCGTACAACACCAGCATTCGTCAAATTGATAAAGCTTCAAATCTCAAGAAGGAAGGGCTACTTGCTTGCAAATAATTCAAGTGCACAAAATAAGTCAAGCCCTTCTATTTACTACCCCCTAATTCACTCCCAGGATGAGTATTCCCTTTAGGGGTATGTAATTTAGTTAACCAGATTCCCCTGTTTCTTAAAGGTTTACTTGGCATACGTTGTTCACAGATTACGTACTAGAGGAAAGTTGCAGTGATCAAGAAGCCACTACTTGTAGTTGTCTTTGGCAATTTTACAAATTTGATTGCAATTCCTCTTTATCGGTTCATGAGATTTTTTTTAATTGTCATATCCCATAAAGAAAATTTAAAGAACATATTGATTGTCTATTGCATCAAAATTTCAACGAGGATCCACGATGGTGAAAATTTTGAAATGGAAAACCTGTATGTAGAAAAGAAGCTAAGCTGGTGGGGAAATTCTTACAAAGTCATGCTCATGGAACTCCAATCGACTGTGCATGCGCCTAAAGCATTACAGAAGTATAATTCATTGTAATGGCAGAAGATAGCATGGATGTCTGGGTTGGGATCCAAAAGATCTTCCTCCTTCAATTTTCCCACCTCCATCTCCAATCCTCCTATTCGTGTTCCTCCTTTTTGAAGGTCTTCATTCATTCCATGTGACCTGCGAATTCACATGGAGAACCTATAAAAAAATAATGATGACCCGACGGCATGGAGAACCATGTTGAGGAAGTTTGTTGTGGCGTGTAGGGTTCGAATTGCAGAGAGAAAATTTGATTCGAAAGCCCTCGGCCTTGAAGGAATAAACAAGAAAACAACAACAATGTCTGGTTGTGGCAAGAGTTTGGGAAAAGGAGCGAAGAGGCACAGGAAGGTGTTGAAGGATAACATTCAGGGCATCACCAAGCCTACCATCAGACGTCTTTCCAGGAGAGGAGGCGTCAAGCGTATCATCATACTCATCTACAAAGAGACCAGGGGAGTATTGAATACATAATTACATAAATTCGTTGCAGGGGAAGGATAAGGGCGATCGTGCAAAGGCGGTGCAGCAAGGCGGTCGAGCGAAGGATAAGGGCGATAGCAAGGCGGTCGAGGGAAGGATAAGGGCGAGGGTGTAGCAAGGAAGTACAAAACCAAATCAGAAAGCAAGAAAATAGTTGCCAACACGTGGCATGCTTTCAAACGCCATGGACAGAAGACGAAAACTGGGTGAAAACCTCTCCCTAAAGAACGCCTTCGACGTAATGAGGTGAATTACATCATAAAATCAGTCCGAGGGGAAATGGAATCACTTTAGATCCTCGTATGTTCAACTTCCTCTCTGTCAAAGGTTTGGAAGCTGATATGTTGCCACAATCAAGTACATCAAAAGTATGTTGACTTGTTGATCAAGTCACGTGATTATGGTCTAAGTCACCTGACACGTCCAAACCCCCCCTCGTGTCGCGAATTCTATGTGTCGGACACTAAACGACAGGACACGTGTCGGATACTTGTTTAGAACGTGTCATGTTCACAGGACACACGTGTCTTGAAAATAGGACACGTGTCCTGCTCAGAAAAGGACCCTGGCACATGTTTTCTCATACAAGTTGCAGTTGTGAGGTGCTGCAGTGTGCAACTAAGGGTTATTTTGCCTTACTAATTCTATTTAAAGAGGTGCCCACCCCCTCCATTTTACCCGACCTAGTAATTAATGGTAATCCTTTTACTTAAATTTTTAACATTACCATTAATTGTTTCAGGATGTTTGATAGTGGTTCCAACCTCATTGGACTTCATATGGAGAAAGTAGAATTTTAGGTCCCATTCAAAATTCAACAGACTGAACGGTTTTCAGGATTTCAAGATTGGCATGATTGTTTCCACTGGATTCTATCATGTAAGAGGGTATGAGACTAGCATTTAATCAAGGGCACCATACCCTTTATGTACCTCAATGTTGGTGGCATTGATTGTTGAACTCTTCTGTCATGACCCCAGTAAAAATGTTCACTTCACTCAAGTATAAACTCTTATGTTGAATTCTTCTCTTTGTCATCGTGTCAAGTGACTTAGTGGTGTATCTGCACACCAACCTATGTCTTATTTGCAGGCACTGGGCAGAAAGAAGAGTGGTTGAAAGGAAAGACAAAGATGTGTGATGTGTTTCCTGATGATATGGGTTTGGACAACAGTGTTGAGTTGGCAATGTCATCATTTATGTTAGTAACTTAGTAGTTACTAAGTTAGTACTAGTTGTATGATCGAATTTGTAAATGCGCGGCCGATCCATCTTCAAAATCTTCATCAAACAATATCAAAATCAGATCAGTTATGGCAATGTCATCATTTATGTTAGTAACTTCAACAGTTGCCTAAGTTAGTATGATTATATGAATTTGTATCAATGTCGTATGGCCTTGTTCCGTTTAATTATTTCATTTTGCATATTAACGAATTCTGAATTTAAATTTTGATATATATATATGCTATATATATATAGCGTGTCACTCATTATTCCTACCATTTAGAGGTGCGTGTTGCCCCTATCGTCTTTCGTATTTGTTTTCCTGTCAGGTGTCAGGTGTTGATAGCAGATTATGGTGCCTTATTGTGGTGAATCAGTATTGCAATTACACAACAATAATCTTATCCCGAAGTTGTCAAAATACAAGGGTTGCACCATCAGATGGCTAGTGCAATGATGCTACAAGGTTGCCACTCTACACAAATGTGGAAGTCTTCACTCTAACTAAATTGTGTTGCTAATCTATACATTTTAGGCGCATCAGAATTCTCTTGTCTTAAAAACTCCGTCGCATACCGCGAGGCAGGCATCAAAATTTAGGTCTTCATTGCCTTTCAAGAGTTTTGTAGCCCTTCATAGAAGGGTTTAAAATTATTTTCAATGCCAATGAAAATTAATATAAAAAACACTTGTCAAATTTTAAATAGAAATTATTTCATATTTTTTCATTTTTTTTTTTTTTTTTTTTTTAATATATTCACTTTCATTGTTTATGAGTTAGAAACTTAAAAATTTCCTTAATAATTTCTACTTTTTATTTTTTTATTATTTTTTATAAGTTTTTAGTTTAGTAGTAATTTCCAATTCCCTATATTTTAGTAATAAAAAAAGAATGTTAAGAATAGTTTCCTCCTTTTATCTTTGGTAAAAAAGAAAAGAATGTTACCAATTTTTCATATCTCAAGTCACTTCAAAAAAAGAATTGTTATACTTTTTCGATAATACAATCCTATTTTTATGGAGCTCATGCGTAAACCATATTCACATTTATTACACTCCACGAGGATGAAATATCCAAATGGTGGATTTTCTAAACGCAGTGACAACTAGTATTTATGAATTGGGAATTAGTCTAAATACATTGGGACTGAGATATATTACTACACAATGTATGTCAATTTCTTTTGTCAAGAAAACTTTTTCTAAGTTCTTGATCTTTGTTTTGTTGTAGATTTATCTTTATTCCGTTGTATTGAAAATATCAAGAATTGTTAATGTGCTTGTGTTTTATTCTGATATATATTTGTCAGCGTGGCTTGTATTCGAAGGCTGTTCAAACAACAATTCCCCAGCTTACATTAGAGAATATCAAATTAATTAGAGAATGATTTTGAATCTGATTCTGAATAAATTGAAATTCATGATTGATTGAATAAAGTCTATCTCTGTGAAATGACTAATATAGCTGACATCAGGCGATATAGGAATTTGCTCGAGTTGTGATCAATTATTATAAGTCCATTATTGTTGTAATAGCTCCCAATAATGAGAATAGAGGAAAGGAGGCCCCATTCCCATTGAGGAGTTTGAACCCCCTATTATTTGCTCTATCCTTCCCTTTCATCATGAAACACTTAAAAGCACGCAGAGTTGGGAGGTTTAATTGCCCAGGTTAAAGTAGAGTTCTTGTTTTGTTATCGATGGAGAGGATAAAGAAATGGCTTATTTAATTATCCTATCTATGTCATCCATTTATAACGAGGAACCCATGCGATAGTGAGTAATTCCGGCTAATCGGTCCCAAACCGGCCTTCTTCTTATTACAAACACTCTTATCTACGACCAACCTCCTTCCTCATTTGAAGGCGAACACGAAAAGAAATATGGGCTCTCTCAACCCCAAGTCGAAACTATCATTTCTGCTCTCACCAATAAGTCATTCAGGTTCAGTGGTATTCTTCTCGGCTTGACCCTCCGGACATAGGTAAGGACCCATGGAAATACCCTATGGAAGGAGGGCGTCTCTAGGAGCCCAAGCGTATTAGAGCCAGTAGAATAATCTTATGGAAATAGATTATGAATATGAATGAAATGAATAAATCTCCTTTCTCTAGCCCTTTCTATAGTGGGGGGTTCGAGGAGAGGAGAAAGATTGGAACAAACAAGCCCGGCCAGTGTAAGTCCCTAACTTATCTTAGTCTTTCAAATGGTTTGTCACGTCCCTAACTTATCTCTTCCGTCTTTCAAATAGTTTTGTCACTTGCAAAATCTCCTTTCTTCCTGGGTAGAACTCGTAGCCAAAAAATAAGAACAAACCCTTCCGTAAAGGCAAGCCTCCCTACATCCAAATTTGTTTCAAAAACTACAATGCCCGGCTTTGCTTCAACGGCAAAATCTGCAGAAGCCAAAAAAGGTCAGGTTCTTGGCTTAACCTCTAACGTTTTGTAGTGGAAACACGATGAGGGTTTTTATGTCAAACTGAACGACAATCCCTGTCAAACCCTTAATTGGGAGAACCTTTTAGTAGACTGGAGTTAACAGTACAGTACGCCATGAGTATTGCAAAATGTACGAGAGAATTGTATAAGCCCCACCTAATGGTAGTTTTCTTAAAAACTTGTTAATTCTGGCTTGCAATCCGCCCACAAGAAAATAATGAAATGATTTTAATGTTCATTAGATTAATAATAGTCTAGTCTATGGGACAGATGGTCTCACACTCACACTCACATATTGATTTGATTTTTTCTGTAGTTCAGCCATTTTCCTGTTTAACTTAATGATGAGTTTTTCCAATTTTTCCATTGTCTCTTTGCTGAATAAATTGTTATTCCAAGATCTAGGTGTCAAGATACTTTTATAGTTGTCCCCACTGTACTTTTATAGTTGTCCCCACTGTATTTGAAGGCTTCACACTCTAAAATGAAATGTTTTTCTCTTTCCACTTTTCCGAAGGTGCAGAACACACACTCTTTCTTTCCTCTCTTGAACCCTTTATTCCAAATTCACTTGTAAAACTTATCAATAACAAAACCCTGTATCGCTTTATTGTTAATAAAATACATGTTCAATTGGATATCTCATTTACTAAATCATTTAATATTTCACTCAACATTATATCATAAGAGAGTAAACTTTTAATTTTAAACTTATCATAAAAGAGTAAACTTTTAATTTTAAACTTCTTTACCTTCTAAGATGGCATGGCTAAACAGGAAAGAAAAAAAAAAAAAAAATTATGTAAGAGAAAGGCTATAACATACAGGAACGATACTAGTCCAGCGCTATTTTTACCATTTTAATTCATTAACACAATATGTTTTGGACACTATCCATATTTATCCATACGAGTGCCCAATCCCATGAAAGAAAGGTTGGAAATTTTTCAACCATTTAAGGGCCACATCGGAAAGAGACCAGGCATTTTCCACAAAATGTCTTCTATTAAAGTGGGCACATCTTTCTAGGTCTAACGATCCATATCCCATATTCATCTATAAGAGTGCCCAATCCCATGAAAGAAATGTTGGAAATCTTCCACGCCACATAAGAAAGAGAGAACATTTTCCCCAAAATGTCTTCGGTGGTACTGGTTAGTGAAGATTTCTTTCTGTTTGTGACGCCTATTCTTTTCAGTGGGGCCGGCTGCCCGACCAACCCTGTATCTATACTTAATATCTGTTTCTCAACTTTAAAGTAAACTCTTAGTAAAAGAAAAGGTAATGAGCAGCTAATTAGAAATAGAATATTTGTATCTTGAATATTAATATTGGTATGTTTATTTTAGTTTTTTTATTATTAATTATATATTTTTAATTTTAATTGATTATTAATTTGTATTTTTTTTAATTGATTATTAGTTTGTATTTTTTTAATTTTAATTAATTAATTATTTTATGTTAGTCAATACTCGAGTGTGTAATAGTCTACCTAGCTGTGTAATAGCTTACCTAGTCGACTGGAAATCTCTAATATTTATTCTTTCTTTCTATTCATTTGTGTGTTGGTAAATAATAATAATAATACAACCATGTGTAAAAGTAAAAGGTTATTATCAAATTATAGTGTTTTATCAATGTTAAAATTGATGTGAAATTTGGGGTTGTCATTTACAGAAAATCTGGACCTCTTCATTTCTTCTCCACAAATCGGCTGAGAGTTTCTTCTTCCTATCATCTAACACTAGTGAGTATTTTATTAATTTAATTTATTTTTAATCAATTGCTAATGTTTATAGCTTATNTAGAAAAACATGTTTTTAAACTCTGCAACGTTTTCAGCTTGGTCAACTTCAAAAAATTCTAGAAATTATAATATTCATCTGTTAAATTCAAAATAATAGTCATAATAAAATAGAGTCTTTGTAGATTGTTGCAGTATATTTTGTTTCTCAAAAACATAAGTTTAATAATACATTGTTGTAGAAATAATAGATCGGGGTGGATCAGGAAGCACTTGTCCATGTCTCGGACCAGGCCGGAGTTGCCTCTTATGCTATTGATCTAGTAGTGGTTGGACCTTTTCCAGGTTGAGATAAAAACCCCGTAGCGAAGGCAGGAACATAGGTTGCAGCAGGCAGCCTTGAGCAATATATAAATTGATTGGAGATGGAGATCGATATCCAATTACTGTTTGGGCGGATTCAGTTGCATTCGTTGGATATCCCATTTACGAAGGAAGTTCCATCAAACCCCTATACGAGCTGGAATATCACCGAATTGTGACCATACCATCAGACGTTCAGTTCTAAAGCTAGTTGTTTAATATCCTTCAGTTCCAAAGCCAGTTGTTTAGTAACTCATTATCATTCATTTCATGTTTAAGAAACATACTATTAAACAATTGTCAAGTTGACATATCAAATCGTGATAAAAAAAAATTGAAAAATAGTCATTGGAAAGCTAACACAATTCTTCACAAGTTTTGTTTTTACTGTAAAGTGAAATTCTAAATAAAAAAAATACTTTTGTATGTCGGACGTTGAATAACTTGTGAAAATACAGTTTTTTTTCTCATAAAACAAGCGAAAGTGTAACCCATCTTCATGATTTCACCCTATAATAATCCCTTTTAAAAGAAGTATTTTAAAAACAATTTTTTTTAAATAATTATTTGTTGCTCGCATTTTTCAATGGATTTATTATTTTTATTAATATTTTTTATAAAATAGATATTTACATAATTATGTAATCTTCACCTGGTTTATAGTGCAAATGAACATTTTCCCCTTTCCTTCAAACTCCAGTATAAGTTTGTTGCAATACATATTCAAATAATAGAGTAAGCTAATCATGTCCGTTATCATTAAGAGTAAGTTGTATTGTGAGCTTGGAGACAACATGGACCACAAGTCATAATTACTAAGGTTCTCATCTTACTCTTTCTCAGTGGACATTAATCATCATCATCATCATCATCATCGTCATCATATTTCTTGTTCCCATACTTCTACTAAATCACTACAATGGGTACAATTATGTTTCTTGATCACAATGTTTGAGTGGGTAAATAATAATTTCTACCCTGAGAGTTTCCAATAAATGTGAGTTTTCTAAATGCAATTATACTTGTCATTGGAAATAGGTTTTGAAACCCATAAGATTTGTTTCATTAAATCATAATGGACTAAAAAACTATCGGCGAAAAATCATTAAGCTTGTTAAACATTGAAAATAAACAAATATTTTGGAAACATCATATAGTTTAAACATTGAAAATAAACAAATATTTTAGGATGAGGATGGTTTTTTTTCACATAAATAAAATGCAACAAATTATATTTTATCCATAAATAATTTACATGGGTGATTTTAGGAAATCAGTTGTATTTGAATAATGTTTTTGCTGCCAAGTGGAGCTCGAGATCAAGTACAGTAAATAAATAGTGAGCAAGGGCGTGACAAAGGTTGCTAGCTTGGAAATTGCGTTGAGGTAAGATTGTCTGGGTATTGTTTTAGAAATTGCATTATCTAAGAATGGAAACTCTCTGTATACAGATTTGCTTTGAAATTGTTCAACAATGAGTTGGTTTCTGAATTATGTTTAAACCTATAATTCCCACACTACCATAATCAAGAAGAGATTAAGTTTTGAACACGGATCATAAAAGGAAGTCTCCTTTGAAGGTGCGTTGAAGGGCCTTGGGTTTGTGATTGAGCATCACCATAATTTGTATCTCGTGAGTCGTCATGGATATGAGGATATGCACCTTGGTTTTTAATAGGAGACCTTGTGAACCGAGTGAGGGGGACGAAATTCGAACCGTTGTTGTTGAGAAGCACCGCCACGTCCTGCCCGAGTTCGGAACTGGTAGTGCCTTGGCTGGGCATGGTGGAACAGAAAACAATCAAAGGAAACATGTTTATCAATAATTAAGGAGGAAGAATGAGTTTGAAACTGGTGGTACAGATCTGATCTGGGGTATTACGTGTTGGTCGAATCATTACCACACTGGAGTCCTATAATTAGAATGGAAAATCAAGCCGTGGAATTAGCAAGAGATATTGTGAGAGAGTTTTGCTCAATGCACAAGCCATTACAACTTAGTTTCTCGACCGATATCCTAAACTTGTTTCAGGTATGCCTATTTGGTCTCTTTTTCATTTGTTTATCAGTTTCAGAGCAGATTTATTTTGAATTTGAATGGAGCGACAATATCCAAGAGAGCAGGCGTTAAGAGTTATCACAATTGCAATTCTTTGCACTCAAGGTTCCTAGGGGGTGCAGGCAACAATGTCATGAGTTGCCTCCATGTTAACCATTGATTTAGAGATTCGTGCTCAGCGTACAACACCAGCATTCGTCAAATTGATAAAGCTTCAAATCTCAAGGAGGAAGGGCTACTTGCTTGCAAATAATTCAAGTGCACAAAATAAGTCAAGCCCTTCTATTTACTACCCCCTAATTCACTCCCGGGATGAGTATTCCCTTTAGGGGTATGTAATTTAGTTAACCAGATTCCCCTGTTTCTTAAAGGTTTACTTGGCATACGTTGTTCACAGATTACGTACTAGAGGAAAGTTGCAGTAATCAAGAAGCCACTACTTGTAGTTGCCTTTGGCAATTTTACAAATTTGATTGCAATTCCTCTTTATCGGTTCATGAGATTTTTTTTAATTGTCATATCCCATAAAGAAAATTTAAAGAACATATTGATTGTCTATTGCAACAAAATTTCAACGAGGATCCACGATGGTGAAAATTTTGACATGGAAAACCTGTATGTAGAAAAGAAGCTAAGTTGGTGGGGAAATTCTTACAAAGTCATGCCCATGGAACTCCAATCGACTGTGCATGCGCCTAAAGCATTACGGAAGTATAATTCATTGTAATGGCAGAAGATAGCATGGATGTCTGGGTTGGGATCCAAAAGATCTTCCTCCTTCAATTTTCTCACCTCCATCTCCGGTCCTCCTATTCGTGTTCCTCCTTTTTGAAGGTCTTCATTCATTCCATGTGACCTGTGAATTCACATGGAGAACCTATAAAAAAATAATGATGACCCGGCGGCATGGAGAACCATGTTGAGGAAGTTTGTTGTGGCGTGGAGGGTTCGAATTGTAGAGAGAAAATTTGATTCGAAAGCCCTCGATCTTGAAGGAATAAACAAGAAAACAACAACAATGTCTGGTTGTGGCAAGAGTTTGGGAAAAGGAGCGAAGAGGCACAGGAAGGTGTTGAAGGATAACATTCAGGGCATCACCAAGCCTACCATCAGACATCTTTCCAGGAGAGGAGGCGTCAAGCGTATCATCATACTCATCCAGGAAGAGACCAGGGGAGTATTGAATACATATTTACATAAATTCGTTGCAGGGGAAGGATAAGGGCGATCGTGCAAAGGCGCTCGAGCGAAGGATAAGGGCGACAGCAAGGCGGTTGAGGGAAGGATAAGGGCGAGGGTGTAGCAAGGTGATCAAGGGAGATAAGTACAAAACCAAATCAAAAAGCAAGAAAATAGCTGCCAACACGTGGCATGCTTTCAAAGGCCATGGACAGACGACGAAAACTGGGTGAAAACCTCTCCCTAAAGAACGCCTTCGACGTAATGAGGTGAATTACATCATAAAATCAATCCGAGGGGAAATGGAATCACTTTAGGAAATCAGTTGTATTTGAATAATGTTTTTGCTGCCAAGTGGAGCTCGAGATCAAGTACAGTAAATAAATAGTGAGCAAGGGCGTGATAGAGGTTGCTAGCTTGGAAATTGCGTTGAGGTAAGATTGTTTGGGTATTGTTTTAGAAATTGCATTGTCTAAGAATGGAAACTCTTTATATACAGATTTGCTTTGAAATTGTTCAACAATGAGTTGGTTTCTGAATTATGTTTAAACCTATAAGTCCCACACTACCATAATCAAGAAGAGATTAAGTTTTGAACATGGGTCATAAAAGGAAGTGTCCTTTGAAGGTGCATTGAAGGGCCTTGGGTTTGTGATTGAACATCACCATAATTTGTATCTCGTGAGTCATCATGGATATGAGGATATGCACCTTGGTTTTTAATACGAGACCTTGTGAACCGAGCGAGGGGGACGAAATTCGAACTGTTGTTGTTGAGAAGCACTACCACGTCCTGCCCGAGTTTGGAACTGGTAGTACCTTGGTTGGGCATGGTGGAACAAAAAACACTCAAAGGAAACATGTTTATCAATAATTAAGGAGGAAGAACAAGTTCGGAACTGGTGATACAGATCTGATCTGGGGTATTGCGTGTTGGTCGAATCATTACCACACTGGAGTCCTATAATTAGAATGGAAAATCAAGTTGTGGAATTGGCAAGAGATATTGTGAGAGAGTTTTTCTCAATGCACAAGCCATTACAGCTTAGTTTCTCGACCAATATCCTAAACTTGTTTCAGGTATGCCTATTTGGTCTCTTTTTCATTTGTTTATCAGTTTCAGAGCAAATTTATTATGAATTTGAATGGAGGGACAATATCCAAGAGAGCAAGCGTTAAGAGTGATCACAATTGCAATTATTTGCACTCAAGGTTCCTAGGGGGTGTAGACGACAATGTCATGAGTTGCCTCCATGTTAACCATTGATTTAGAGATTTGTGCTCAGCATACAACACCAGCATTCGTCAAATTGATAAAGCTTCAAATCTCAAGGAGGAAGGGTTACTTGCTTGCAAATAATTCAAGTGCACAAAATAAGTCGAGCCCTTCTATTTACTACCCCCTAATTCACTCCCGGGATGAGTATTCCCTTTAGGGGTATGTAATTTAGCTAACCAGATTCCCCTGTTTCTTAAAGGTTTACTTGGCATACGTTGTTCGTAGATTACGTACTAGAGGAAAGTTGCAGTAATCAAGAAGCCACTACTTGTAGTTGCCTTTGGCAATTTTACAAATTTGATTGCAATTCCTCTTTATCGGTTCATGAGATTTTTTTTAATTGTCATATCCCATAAAGAAAATTTAAAGAACATATTGATTGTTTATTGCATCAAAATTTCAACGAGGATCCACGATGGTGAAAATTTTGAAATGGAAAACCTGTATGTAGAAAAGAAGCTAAATTGGTGGGGAAATTCTTACAAAGTCATGCTCATGGAACTCTAATTCACTGTGCATGCGCCTAAAGCATTACGGAAGCATAATTCATTGTAATGGAAAAAGATAGCATGGATGTCTGGGTTGGGATCCAAAAGATCTTCCTCCTTCAATTTTCCCACCTCCATCTCCAGTCCTCCTATTTGTGTTCCTCCTTTTTGAAGGTCTTCATTCATTCCATGTGACCTGCAAATTCACATGGAGAACCTATAAAAAAATAATGATGACCCGGCGGCATGGAGAACCATGTTGAGGAAGTTTGTTGTGGTGTGTAGGGTTCGAATTGTAGAGAGCAAATTTGATTCGAAAGCCCTCGGTCTTGAAGGAATAAACAAGAAAACAACAACAATGTCTGGTTGTGGCAAGAGTTTGGGAAAAGGAGCGAAGAGGCACAGGAAGGTGTTGAAGGATAACATTCAAGGCATCACCAAGCCTACCATCAAACGTCTTTCCAGGAGAGGAGGCGCCAAGCGTATCATCATACTCATCTACGAAGAGACCAGGGGAGTATTGAATACATAATTATAGAAATTCGTTGCAGGGGAAGGATAAGGTCGATCGTGCAAAGGCGGTGCAGCAAGGTGGTCGAGTGAAGGATAAGGGTGACAACAAGGCGGTCGAGGGAAGGATAAGGGCGAGGGTGTAGCAAGGCGATCAAGGGAGATAAGTACAAAACCAATTCAAAAAGCAAGAAAATAGTTGCCAACACGTGGCATGCTTTCAAAGGCCATGGACAGACGACGAAAACTGGATGAAAACCTCTCCCTAAAGAACGCCTTCGACGTAATGAGGTGAATTACATCATAAAATCAGTCTGAGGGGAAATGGAATCACTTTAGATCCTCGTATGTTCAACTTCCTCTCTGTCAAAGGTTTGGAAGCTGATATGTCGCCACAATCAAGTACATCAAAAGTATGTTGACTTGTTGATCAAGTCACACGATTATGGTCTAAGTCACCTGACACGTCCAAACCCCCCCTCGTGTCATGAATCCTACGTGTCGGACACCAAATGGCAGGACACGTGTCGGATACTTGTTTAGAACGTGTCATGTTCACAGGACACGTGTGTCTTGAAAATAGGACACGTGTCCTGCTCAAAAAAGGACCCTGACTCATGTTTTCTCATACAAGTTACAGTTGTGAGGTGTTGCAGTGTGCAACTAAGGGTTATGTTGCCTTACTAATTCTATTTAAAGAGGTCCCCACCCCCTCCATTTTACCCGACCTAGTAATTAATGGTAATCCTTTTACTTAAATTTTTAACATTACCATTAATTGTTTCAGGATGTTTGAGAGTGGTTCCAACCTCATTGGACTTCATATGGAGAAAGTATAATTTTAGGTCCCATTCAAAATTCAACAAACTTAACAGTTTTCAGGATTTCAAGATTGGCATGATTGCAATGTTTCCATTGGATTCTATCATGTAAGAGGGTATGAGACTGGCATTTAATCAAGGGCATCATACCCTTTATGTACCTCGATGTTGGTGGCATTGATTGTTGAACTCTTCTCTCATGACCCCAGTAAAAATGTACACTTCACTCAAGTATAAACTCTTATGTTGAACTCTTCTCTTTGTCATCGTGTCAAGTGACTTAGTGGTGTATCTGCACACCAACCTATGTCTTATTTGCAAGCACTAGGCAGAGAGAAGAGTGGTTGAAGGGAAAGACAAAGATGTGTGATGTGTTTCCTGATGATATGGGTTTGGACAACAGTGTTGAGTTGGCAATGTCATCATTTATGTTAGTAACTTAGTAGTTACTAAGTTAGTATTAGTTGTATGATCGAATTTGTATCATCATCATGTAACTATTTACAGTTTAATTATTTCATTTTTGCATGTGTAATTCATAATTTAAATTTTGATATATATATTCCTTCGTGCCCTGCCCCTTTGAGATACTCGTATTTCCGTTTCCTCCGTATCTCGTGTCCCCGTGTCAGGTGACTTAGATTATGGTGCCTTATTGTGGTGAATCAGTGTTGCAATTACACAACCATAATCTTATCCCGAAGTTGTCAAAACACAAGGGTTGCACCATCAGATGGCTAGTGCAATGATGCTACAATGTTGCCACTCTACACAAATGCGGAAGTCTTCACTCTAACTAAATTGTGTTGCTAATCTATACATTTTAGGCGCATCAGAATTCTCTTGTCTTAAAAAAGCCTCACGTCACATACACGAGAGTTGAGCTTCACCACTGTTTGCTTTCGTATGTATGAAGATTCCCCTTTACTTTCTTTACATTTTAGGCGCATGGCATTTTCAAAGTCAAAGAAGTGCTTTCTTGAACAGCCATTGTATTTGGCTTTAGCTTTCTGGCAGGGATGCTGGGTCATCCCTGGAGGCTGAAGATATCGATTGCCACATTTTTTTATTTTAAAGGAATTCAAATCTGAGACGTCACGCGACCCCGATGGTGGTGAGAGGATCGTGTCGTTGGCGCCCGCCAGGGTACGATCATGATTAATGCTCATTAATGCAGGGTATCAATGCTCATTAATGCTATATATAGTTGAATAGGCAGTTACATTCATTTGTGCAGTGAGCAACGAGGAGTTTAAGTGAAGATGGAATATAAGTTGAAGGATGTGGTGGTGATTATATTAGCTATCGTTGCAGTGGCAAGTCTTCAATTGCAGGTATGCGTTGCTCAGCAATGTGGCCGGCAAGCAAGTGGGCAAGTGTGCAGCGGGGGATTATGTTGCAGCCAGTGGGGATACTGCGGAAACGGTGCTGATTACTGTGGCGAAGGCTGCCAGAGCAACTGTGGCGGCGGCGGAGGTGAGAAGGCGTATAATGTCCGATCGACATATCACGAGTATTATCCGGAGAGGCATAACTGGGATCTCAATGCGGTGAGCGCCTATTGCTCCACATGGGATGCGTCCAAGCCCCTCTGGTGGAGGCAGAAATACGGTTGGACGGCTTTCTGCGGGCCTGTCGGATCCCGTGGCCAGGCCTCCTGTGGAAAATGCTTGCGCGTGCGTAGATTTCTCGTATCCTCTCATTTTCATTTTAAAATTATTGCTGTTGTTGTTACCAATGTATTGGGTATTGTTTGTGTATGCAGGTGAGCAACAGGGAGACGGGATCACAGGCAACAGTGAGAATTGTTGACCAATGCAGCAACGGAGGTCTGGATTTGGACGTGAACGTGTTCAAGCAGCTGGACACCAATGGCAGAGGAGTGGCCCAAGGCCATCTCATGGTCGATTACCAGTTTGTTGACTGCGGTGACGGGGTTGCGGCCTCACTCGCCACCCAGTGAGTGACCCATCCACCCACCCATCTCCAATTAATAAAAAGTGTTGTTATGCCAACGTGGCACGCCTACTAAATAAGCTTCAGAGCATCTGCATTGGACAGAATTTGTATATTTTATGATAATGGGGTCTTTGACCTTCTTTCGTAAGGATTTTTGCCTGCAAATACTTCGTTTGGATTTGAAACTTGTGGTGGCCTTTCTTTTTGG
>SNQJ01S0056887.1:0-19047 GCA_010110895.2 Picea sitchensis
CTGCTTAGTCTTCTTTGTAGGTTCGTTTTCTTTGGCAATTGATGCTTATTGTTTCTCCTTCCTTTTCTTTAGTTCGGGACAATGATTCTTGTAGTGACCATACTTTCGACAGTTGAAGCATTGTACTTCTGAAATGTATTTCTCTTGATTTGGCTTCCTTCTTGAACCAAACTTTCTTTTGTTCCTGAAGTTCTTGAATCTTCATGTGAAGGCTTGATCATCGTACTTCTTTTGCGGTTTATCTTTTTCACTAATCCTTGATTCTTCTTGAGCACAGCAAGTCCAAAGTTCTTCAAATGTCGGATATTCCTTTCTTGTGTTCATGCTTGCGGCAAATGCATCCCACATCTTGGGAAGACCATTGAGTACTATGTTTACCAACTCCTTCTCTGATATGATCTCTTCAATAGCTCGTAGTTGATCTCTTAAATAAGAAATTCTCACAAAGTATGATGTTATGTTGTCATTGTCATTCATCTTCATGTCACAGAGCTCATTCTTCAGACTCATTACTTGTCCAATGTTTCTGACTGGGAAGAGGTTTGTTAGGGCATCGTACATCTTCTTCGATGAGTCAAGGTGGGAGATGTAGGATATCAAGTGGTCTTTTATAGAATCCACTATGATACTCATGGCATTGATGTTACTGTCTTTGAACTTCTCCATGGCTGCAATGTTCTACGGTTCCTTCTCTTTCCCTTCTTCAAACTCTGGTTTCACGATCTTTCCTTTCATGATATCTAGCACTTTATTCTTGGCAAGGATGAGATCAATCCTTGTTTTACATGCTCTGAAGTTAGAAGATCCATCTAACTTGTTCTCTGACTTCATAGAATAAGTCATGGCTACTTTGACTTGGTCAAACCCTAGATTTGACCACAAACTCAAACTTCATGTCCTGGCTTGCTGAGCGTATCAGGAGATGTGCTAGGCTAGGGTGCACTGATCTGTCCATAGATTAGGTCAATCCCTTCACTTAAGGTGCCTCAACAAGAGGATTAGGGTTTCTACAACTGCTCCTGCTAATAACCCTAGCGACAGTGTCTTGGAAGATGCTTCTACTAGTAACCCTAGCGACAGTTCCTCACCGAGCTCAATATCCTAGTGGCTATGTTTACTTCCAACGTTTAGACTGAATGAAGCAGGTGTGCGCCCATAACCTGTTAGAATATGAAATATGCATGCTCGTTTTACCATTGACAATACCCTTGTCACCCAAACATAGGCCGAAGCCACCCTCCGAGCACCTTAACCTTGATAGAGAATCACTCTGAAAGCATACCCTAGGATAGATAACCAAACAAAGGTTAGCACACCTTTCCCCAAGGATAACGCATCACAAAGAGTTGATCAGATAGTCCAAACCCTAGCCAATAGATAGTCCAAACCAAAACATAATTGGTAGCTACAGCAGCTGCACCAGCATCTCTCCTCCACACCTGCGCACAAGACTGCAACTGCGCTACACAGAATTGGCTCTCTCTGCAATTCTGAGAATTTGACAAATGAGAACTGGAGCCCTGTATTTATAGTAATATGGCAGACTTACTGGGGCCGACTTCTCCTTCTAGCTACTGAATGTTTAGTATATTATTATTTCTTCTGGCTGACTTCTTCTCTTGGAGGCTAATAACCTAATATAAATTATCTTCTTGAGCCGACAAGTCTTCTAGGGTTAATAGCCAACTCATTAGGGTTTCTTCTTTCTTCCCAGAGTATTCTATTCTCATCAGGTTCACACGTGGAGGTAAATACCTCCCGCAACTACCATAATATCAACACATGTTACTCGGTAAATAGATCATCCTCATGAGCATTGGTGGATGAAACTCTGCATGAGGTATAGACTGGTAAGAAACCCTCTCTTGAACATCTTAGAGTGTTTGGTTGTGATGCTTATGTACATGTTCTAAAGGAACATAGGAGTAAGTTGGATAATAAAGCTAAAAAGTGTATTTTTATTTGTTATAAAAATGGTATGAAAGGTTATAACCTTTGGAACCCATAAACTAAGAAGATTGTTTATAGTCGGGTTGTTGTCTGTAGAGAGGTTAAAGATGTTCCCAAATAGGAATTCCTCTACCAAGGCAAGAAGAACCTAAGAAAATAGAGTTTGAGTTAGATGATGCAAAATCTAAATCAACGAAAGAAGATGAACTAGAAGAAGAAGAGCCTCATACTTTAGTATTGAGGAGATCAATGAGGGAAAGAATATAACCAAAAAGGTACGGTCCACCTGATTTTTGTGCTAATTTTTCTTTATCTATTACTGATAATGATCCTAGAAATGCCAGGGAAGCAGTGAATTCAAAGGATAGTAAACTTTGGAAGAAGGCCATGGCTGAAGAGATGGATGCCTTGGATAAGAATGAGGCATGGGATCTATTTGAGTTGCCAACTGGAATAAAGGTCATTGGCAACAAATGGGTGTTTAAGAAGCATTTTAATGCAAAAGGAAAAGTGGAGAAATAAAAGGCCCGGTTAGTAGAAAAAGGTTATTCACAGGTAGAGGGAATTGACTTTAGTGAAAAAAATTCTCTGGTTGCCAAGTTAACATCTATTAGATTCATTTTATCCATTGTTGTTTCTTTTGATTTTGAAGTAGAAAAGATGGATGTGAAGAGAACATTCATCCATGGGGATCTAGAAGAATAAATCTACATGAAGCAGCCAGAAGGCTTTGTAGTGAAGGGAAAGAAAGAGTTGGTATGTAAGCTAAAGTAGTCACTATATGGTCTGAAGAAATCACCTAGGTATGTGGTACCAAAAGTTTGACACATACATCCTTGGATTTGGATTTGTGAGAAGCAAGGTTGATCACTGTATATATTCCAAGAAGGTTGGTAATCACTTCATTTATGTAGTGTTTTATGTCGATGACATGTCGCTGGTAGGAAATAACCTATATGTTATCAGAGAGGCGAAATCGTAGTTATCCTCCAAATTTCAAATGAAGGATCTCGACGCTCCTAACTTCACTCTAGGAATGGAGATTAAAAGAGATCGTTCAAACAAAAAACACTACTTGAATCAAAGAAAATATTGCAGAGGTTTAATATGCAGGGGTTTAAGCCAATCAAGGTTCTTATTCCTATAGGTGTAAAGTTATCTGCAGAGCAGTGTCCCAAGACACATGAAGAGGAAGAGGACATGTCCCATGTTCCATATGCTAGTGTGGTTGGTATTTTATTTTTTGCAATGGTCTGTACTAAATCATACATCACACATGCAGTGGGATTTTTGAGCAGGTATATGTCAAAAACAGGGAAGGAGCATTGAACAACAATAAAGAGGGTTTTCAGGTATTTGTGTGGCATTACTAGTTATGGATTGTGCTACCAAGGAAGACCAATATTGGACAGAGTATTGGAAATACATGGGGTTGTTGATGCAGATTGGGATGGAGATCTAGATAGTAAAATATCTACAAGTGGGTATGTGTTTAACCTATTTGTAGGAACAATCAGTTGGGTGAGCAAAAGACAAGTTGTAGTGGCATTCTCAACTACAAAATCTGAATACATTACAGCCACTCATGCAAGAAAGGAAGCAATATGGTTACAGAGATTATGTTCAGGTATTGGGTTGGTACAACAAGAAATAAGATTAGATTGTGAAAGTTAGAGTGTGATCTTCCTAGCAAAGAACCCAGCTTATCATTTAAATACAAAGCATATTGATGTTCAGTGTCACTTTGTGAGAGACATGGTTGAAGACAAGAAGATGTTGTTGGAGAAGGTTGACACTTTGAAGAATGTTGCAGATTCATTGACAAGGTCTGTGAGCACCGAGAATTTCTCCTGGTGCAGAGAAAAAATGAACATTGTTTCCCTGGATAGTTGACTATGAAATCTTGTGACCTCCTGTATGCAAAGAAAACAAAAAGTGGGAGAATTTTTTATATGTATTATATTATTTGCATGTGTGTGGGGGGTGTGTCAGATTTAATGACAGGGTTTGATGATCCCACCACTTGATGTTCTTTGGATATGTGTGCATTAGGCATTTTTTGATGGAGGGGTTACAATGGGGGAGCCAACGAGGTTCAAAACAACTCCCATAAATTTTTTGGGGGGTGGTTTTTGCTATTTTTAGCGGATTTGTAAATTAATCATGCATTAATGGATTAGGGTTTTGGTAGATGTGGAATACCCAAAATATTGTATATATTGTATTGAGAATGGTGAAATTAATACAATGAATAATTGAGAGGTGCAACACTAAGGAAGGTTGGTTTTCCAACGTAAATATTTGTGTATTATGTGTATGAGTCATTGATTAATTTATGTTTTTCTTATGAATCTATATGCATTTCTTTACTTCATAGGTTTAAAACTTACATGGAGCCTCCTGCTCCTCATCCTCTGCCACTAGTGGTAACTCATGAGACTTCCCAAATGTTAAGTTCTCCTCAAACTTAACATCTTTTCTCACAATTGTCTTCCTTTGTGCTTGTATGAATATTCCATAATATTTTGAGGTCTCGTTGTACCCCACAAATATGCCTTTCTATCATGAAGGCTCCAGCTTCATCCTCTTCTCCATAAGTACATGGATTTATGTTGGACAACCAAAGATCCTAAAATTTCATATCTCTAACTTCACTCATGTGAATGCTTCCTCAGGAGTCTTGTCCCCCAATACCATGTGTGGACTCTTTTTATACACATATACCACTGTGTTACATGCCTCTGTCCAAAGGAATATAGACAGATCATGGTCATGTATCATAGCCCTAGTAGAATTGATGATGAATTGATTCTTTCTCGTTGCAACTCCATTTTGTTTAGGGTTGTATGAGACTGTCAACTCCCTCTTGATCCCTTCCTCCTCGCAGAAATCCTTGAAGTCATTTGAGGTGTAATATCCCCCATTATATGACCTCAAGACCGTGATCATCTTCCCTATCTGGTTCTCAACTTGGACCTTGAACTCTTGGAACCGACTGAAGACCTCATCCTTGGTCTTCATAAAGAATATCCAAGTTTTCCTGGAAAAGTATTCAATGAACGTCACATAGTAGGACACTCCCTGCACTTATGCCATTGACATCAATCCACTCACATTTGAATGTATAAGATTTGTTAGCACTCTGTAATTTCCAGAGGTTGTAGAAGAAACGACAGAGGTAACTACCAAACCACTTTCGAAGCTGGGATCTAGCCCCGCCAACTTCATAGAGGGATCTCTCTATAGGATTTAGATTTGTTTGAGTTTAGAATGTTAGGCTAGTTATGACAGTTCAATGTTTGATTGTTTGTTTGAAATATCTGGCTAAATGAATGATTAATTTTCCATTAGGCTATGGGGTCTGTATTTAAAGATAAGGATATGTTTCAGCTTTTTATAAGGTTTTCTCCACAGGGCAGGGTAGTAAAATTGTTTGGATCTAATCAAATTAAATGAAATGAATGAGAAGAAAAGAGGGGAAAATCCACTAAGTAGAAGAGAAGTAAAGAATTATTTTACTTAATTTTAGGTGAAAAACATAAAGATCATTGAAAAACCAGAGACAGAGTATAATGAAATAAATTATGTTATTTAACTTTCTTTGAATGATTAGAATTGGAAACACATGCAATGATTATAGATAATGAAAAAACATTAGACAAAAAGAGAAAGCACGTCACCAATTGTTTGACACGAGAATCCTGTGAATACGCCATTTTTATTACTGGTCGATCCTTTGAAAATTTACACAGTAGATTTTGGATGGAAAAATCAACCCATAATACTTCGAAGAGAGAAGTATTTATACAACTATTTACATCATATCATGTCATAAATGATCAGGATATTTTGGAGGAATATCTAAACTAACTAAATCTCTAAATACAAAAATGTAGGAATTTTGTAGATTTGTTCGGATCTCTGGTGTTGATTTGGTGGAAGTGGTTGATGTGTTGTCAATTTGAATTTGGCTAATTGATGCTCCTTGTTGACCAGAACACAAAATTGTCTTTACTCAAGTAATGTGCATAGCTCTTCCCACCTCTTTTTACTTGGGATTGAAATCTTGAGTAATTTTATGTATGTTTCATCCATCTTTGTATATTTGGCAAAAGTAGGCTCTGTGATGAAGATATGCTTGATTTCATGTTGAATACTTAGGTCAAATTGTAGTGTATCTAGGAAATCTTTACCAGTGATGCTTCCATGTATCCCTGCAAACTTCAAATTGTATTTTTCCATTGTATTCAATTTATGTTTGTAATCAGGCAAAGTGATTAATTTATCATTCAGTACTAACAATCCAGGAAGCCCTTTCTTATGTAGCACCTCAAATTTACTGAAGAACCTATGCACACCTATGTCCATCACTTGAGTTTTTTCTTCCAGCTGCAACATTAGGCCTTTCTTGGTCAAAACCTTCTTGATCTAAAGGATGGTTTCAGTTTTTTCCTCAATCACCAACTCTTCTAACTCTTGTTTGTTTTTGGAGTTTAGAAATATGATTAGCTATGTGGCCTCTGTTGGTCTTTCTCCCAATTTTTCCTTGATGATTTTGATTGCTCCCCTAGCTTTCTGCACTAATTCATGCATCTCAAAAATGATATGTATGGAGGGCCAGATCTCTGACATGGATTTTTTGATATATATCCATATGTTTTCCTTAGCTTGGGCTAAGGTATTTTCCATGGCAGTATCTTTCCCTAATTGTTGTAGTTATTGATTGAGCCTTTGAGACTTATGAAATTCTTCCTGATGACTAGCCTAGAACATTGATTTCAATTCTTGCAATGTCTTTACTTCTTCCTATAATTTTCTAATTTCTTCCCCTTGTATGGACATATCCTCCATAGATTTTATAAGTTTATCAAAGGCATCTGATATTTGTATTGGGATTGTTGATGTGATTTATGTTGGGATTGTTGTTGGGAGTGTTGCTTATGTAGAAACTTATGTTGTTAGGATCCCTGTCAGAGGCACTGCATCCAGTGGGATCATGGCCAGCTACACATTTTACTCATTTTCTTTTATCAGCTTGTCCATATCTGCTTCCATTTCCCTTATTTGTGCATTTTGTTCCATGATTAATTTTAACATCTCTTCTTTGTGGCTTTCAGTCTCAGCCACTTCTTTGGTTTGTGAATATTTTGTTCCTAGAAGCTTCAGCTGCTTTCTAAGAGATGTTATATCTACATTATTTTTGTTTATCAACTCCTTTAATGTTTTGACATTTGTTGGATCATACCCAATCTTAAGAACCAACTCTTCTAGTGATTTTATTTTTTTATCCTTGACCAAAGAAGAGATCTTCTCAAGCTTTAATTGGGACTAGATATTATTTATGGATCCCTGCAATTTAGAAGAAGTCATTGAGGTATTTGTCAAAGTTGAGAATATCATTTCTCTTGTCTGTCTATGCATATCCATCTAAATTTACCATTTTCCTTATGTACTCTAGTGCAAAAATCTTCACTCTTAGGTATTTGGGAAATTTGTAAGGAGGAAGTTCACACCCATATAACCTTATCTCTGTATAGTTTTGGTGAAAATACCAATCCCATGTATTAGCTTGATAAGATAGGTGTAAGACCTTCTGAATTTCTTCACTAACCCTTGGCTTTGTGTTGTTGTTTAGCATACAAACAACTGAATGAATGAATTGATCTATGAAATCCTTAAAGTTGTACTCTATTGAGTTTTTCCTCACCAATGAGGTCCATGATGTAACTAACTCTCAGATTCCTTCCTAATTTAACTTCTGAAGTGCAAAAGGAAACCTATATGATTGATAAAATAGAAACATGTAGACCATAATTCAAGAGTATTTTTGAAAACAAAACATGTATTAAGCACTACAAGACAAAATGTCTTGTCCACTTCCAAACTTAGGATAAAAATATGCGTGCATAAGCATAAAGCTAGCATTTTTGAAAAATTTACATTATAATTTTATTTCCCTATGCTAAAATAACCAAATTTAATCAACTAAGGGTGTATTTTGAAATGCTAACCCCTTTCAATTTTCTTCGAGATAAAAAATCACCTAACCTATCTCCTAACCTAGGCATCTAACACATTAATCCAGCTTAGACTCTTGGATTAATTATTCCTCTAACCTACCTACTTTGGCCAAGATTAGACAGTTTGACCAAATTTATTCTCTAACCTATCAACAACAAATTTAAAATGTTTGATCATGATTAGACAGTATGATTCAAATTTATTTTCCTTTGATGGGGTTTTCTTGTTTTTCCTCCTTTTTTCTATTTTTATTCTATTTTATTTTTCTTTTCTTTTATTTTCTTTTCTTTTATAGCCTCTTTTCACTTTTTTTTACTCTTTTTTATCTTCAACTTTTTCTTTTTGAAATCATTTGCAGAATGAAATATTATTTACAACATAAAATGACTTGCAGGAAGAAGTTTCAATCACCAGGTGGCTCCACTTGTGTATGGGGCTCTCCCTGTGAGGTGTCAAGAACCAGTGATTAGTCGCCTTAAATGATCTTCTCCATTACTTTCTTCATCTGGTTTTTTTTATTGTAATTGTAAACCTCATGGGAACTAATTAGGAGCTTAGGGCCTTCTCTTCAGGCTTCAACCTCTTATATGAGTCATCCACTCATGACATTAAGAAGTAATATGGTATTTACAATGAACTGGGTGAGAAATATTTTTATTCCAGTCAAAAATAATGCTTGAGCATTCCGCCATTGACAATTCCTCCTGGCAGATCAGCTCCATCCATATTCTTGATTAAGAATGCATTTCTTCCTCTTTAAGCATGAATTATATAAGGGTCTTTCCATAAATTTTCAAATTTTCCATGTTTACCCTTCTCTTCTTTCCTTGAATCCCATTTCAGTACTTTGTCTCCTATCTAGAAATCATCAACCTTGGTTATTCTATCATAGATCTTCTTAATATTTTCCTGGATCACTTGAGTTTTGTTGTAGACCTCTTCTCTGGATTGTTGCAGTTGTATGGTCTGATTTATTCTCCTCTGGATGTCATTTGGTTCTGTCTATACTTCCTATAGTAATTTCATGATCGGGACACCTAGCGAAATGGGAAAAAAAACATCCATTCCATAAACCAACTGATATGGGGACATGTCAATTGATCTCTTATTAGTAAGTCTGTATGCCCATAATGCATTGACCAACTTGTTGTGCCATGACTTTTTGTTATCATGCAACAACTTTTTGATGATATTGACCAAACTCTTGTTGGAAAACTCTGCTAATCCATTCCACTGAGGTTAATAGGTAGTAGAGTGTCCTAAAGTAATCTAATATTTACTGCAAAACTCCACCATCTTCTTGGATTTGAATGATGTTGCATTGTCAGTGATGATCTCCCTGGGACATCCAAATCTTGAAAGAATGTTAGTTTCTAAAAACTTAATAATCACAACATCAGTGGCTTGCCTTGTAGGTACAACTTCAATCAACTTGGTAAAATAGTCAGTGGTTGCGAGGATCCATTTGTGGTGTTCTGATGATGGTGGATGGATTTCTCCAATGAAATCCAAACCCCACTGTTGAAAAGGAGTTTCACTTGATATTAGTTTCAAGGGTAAATGCAGCAGTTTCCTTTTTCTTTCAAAGATTTGATAGTTGTGGCATGAGGTCACTTTCCTATGGACATCTACAAATAAGGATGGCCAGTAAAAACTGTATCTTAGAATTTTATTGGCAGTGCTCTTCCAGTTTAAATGTCCACCACAATATCCTTCATGAAATTCCTGCAAAGCTTTATTTGCCTCATCCTTCAATAAACAGTTTAGTAAAATCCCACCAGCATCCTTCCAATATAAATTGCCATTCAAAATACAATATTTCATAGCTTTGAGTTTAAGAAATCTAGATTTAGTCTTGGTTAAACCAGGAGGATCTTGTAAATGATGTAAAACAAAAATCAGGTTTGTATACCAGGGAGAGGTTAAAAAATCCTCTGTAACTTGTGGAGTTGCCTGCTCTTCTTTTTCATCCATTGCAGCTAGAAAATTTATATCCAAAGCATGAAAATTGGACTCAACCATTAATTTGGCCAATCCTTGACCCTTAATGAGCTTGGTAGGTTTGATTTCAATATCATATTCAAGGATAACAACAACCCACTTACCCCTTTTTCCATCAGGATTGTCTTGAGTTAGAATATCTTTCACCACAGAGTTTGGGACATAAGAAATTATATGTGAATGAAGAATGTATACTCTGAAATCCTTGATTATTTTCACCAGAGAAAAATCTTGCTTTTCCATGATGTTGTATTCCAGTGCAGCATCTCTCAAGGATTTACTGAAGAAATCAATATGTTGTTCATGGCCTTCATCATTCTTTTGTAAGAGAACTGTTGCAACAATATGCTTAGAGGCAAAAGAGAATAGGAAGAAATCTTTTGTGAAATCAATGTTGATAAGCACAGGAGCTTGTGTTAAGGCTTGTTTCACTTGATCAAAAGAAAGTTTTGCTTCTATGGTCCATTTTATTTTTGTGTATTTTTTCAACATGTTTGTTATACTTCTTAGTAGTTCTGCCAGATTAAGGATAAATCTCCTTAGGAAGTTTATTTTTTCAATGAAGGATTGTAATTCTTTTATGTTTCTAGCATGATCTATCTTTTGAATGGCTTCAATCCTAGTGGGATCAATTTTAATTCCATCCTTTGAAATGATATTGCCTAGCAGTTTTCCTTCTTCTAGGCCAAACAATGTTTTCTTTGGATTGAGGAAATTCCAAATTTCCTGCATTTTTCAAAAACTCTTCTTAGGTGGAGCAAGTGTTCCTCATCTGTTTTTGAAAAAACAGTGATATCATCCAGGTATATAACAATGAATCAACCAATTTCATCCACAAAAGAAATATCCATTGCTCTTTGAAATGTAGCTCCAACATTCATTAAACCAAAAGGCATTTTCACATACATGAAAGTACCCCAAGGTGTGGTGAATGTTGTTTTTTCTTGTGCATCAGGGTGGACTAAAACTTGATTGTAACCAAAAAAAACATCTAACAGAGAAATTCTACTGGACCCAACTACCTTCTGCAAAATATGATCCATTTTGGGTAAGGGGTAGTTATCTTTGAGAGAGACTTTATTAAGGTTTATGAAATCAATGCACAGTCTGATTTCTCCACTCTTTTTCCTAGTTGGAACTAAATTTGATACCCATTTAGAAAATCTAAATGGGACAATAATCTTAGCATCATACATCTTTTTTATTTCTTTTTCAATCAGAGGCATCAACTTTGGGTTAATCCTCATAAGTTTTTGTTTAAAAGGATTTTGGTCTTCTTTTATGGGAATTTTGTGTTGTATAATGCTAGTGTCATAAGATTTCAAATCTTCATAAATCCATGCAAAAACATCTATAAATTCTCGGAATAATTCTATATATTTATGTTTTTTAGCAGAAGGTAAAGATTTAGACAGTTTAATCATCTTTGGTTCTTTTTCAATTCCTATGTTGCAGTCTTCAACTTCCTTTCCAGTAGGTTCAATTTTAGGCTTTTTGGCCACATCATCAAAATCAAACAACTCATCTAAAGGGACTAAGCCTCTAGGCAAAACATTATCTTTCGATTGCAAAATGTCTAGATCTTCATGTTTTTTATTTATTTCTTCTAAACCTATCTTATGTACATTTTCTCTTTCATCGTCAAAATCAACATCTATATTGGCACATTCAAATTCATTCTTTGATTGCAAAAAAAATTAAATTTGTTCATCATTTCCAAAAAATTGCCAATACATGATGTTATCTAGGACAACTGGTCTACTCTTTACTTCAACTGTGTACTGGTGATTAGGATGAAATGGTATCTTACAAGTAGTTGTTGAGGTAGCCAGACCATCAACAAGAATGTTTTGGTCTCTGGGAATGGTTGACAAGTCACATTCAGTAAAGCATTCCATAAAATCTAGGACATCATTCTTGTAGGCTCTCAATCTCAGGTGTTTAGCAGATTATTCACCTTTGATATGTTTTATTATCAGTTCAAAATCACCCCAAATTGAAATTCTCTTAGCACCAAGCTTCTTTAAAAGTTGCAAACCTAGCATTAAGGCTTCATATTCAGCTATATTGTTGGTACATTGAAAATTTAATTTATAGGAATGACCTTCTGAATGATTTGTCATTGAATTTGAAACCCACACACATGCCCCTAATCTTTCCTTACTAACAGCCCCATCAAAGTCTAAACTCCACAGAGGTTCATTTTGTTTATCAGCTTCCACCATTATTGTTTCATTTTCTTCAAAAGTTGTTTTGTCTTCTTCAATGTTATACACATCATTTTCTAAATTGGCAATTTGTTTTCCTATGTCTCCATCATTATACAAAATGAAAGAATCAAGGTCTGAATGAACAGAANTGGTACATTGAAAATTTAATTTATAGGAATGACCTTCTGAATGATTTGTCATTGAATTTGAAACCCACACACATGCCCCGAATCTTTCCTTACTAACAGCCCCATCAAAGTCTAAACTCCACAGAGGTTCATTTTGTTTATCATCTTCCACCATTATTGTTTCATTTTCTTCAAAAGTTGTTTTGTCTTCTTCAATGTTATACACATCATTTTCTAAATTGGCAATTTGTTTTCCTATGTCTCCATCATTATACAAAATGAAAGAATCAAGGTCTGAATGAACAGAATATAAGGGATAATTATGTGGTTTATCCTGACTACTGACCATGTATTTCATCAATGTCTCCCTATATAATCTCCTTTGTTGACCAAATAATGGGATGGTAGCATAAGACATGTCCATTTGAAGGGTTCCTTGTAACTTAGCTCCCCATGAACGAGACAGTAACATGCCATATTTAGGAGGTATGTCAACAAAAACTATGTCCATTACCATACTCTTGGCTGGGATTTGTGCTAAAGTAACACACAAATATTTGATAAGGCCTATGCATTTTACTTTACTTGAGTCAAAAGAATACAAATCTTTGTATGGTCTAGTGATATCAAGTCCTAATTTTTCCATAACAGCTTTAGGCATCAGGTTGTGTGAAGTGCCAGAGTCAAGCATGGCATTGTGCAAAGTTTTTTCATGAATGTTTAAATTGATGTAGAATGGGGGTACAACTCCACTTTCATATTTCTCATCAACTTCAGGCCCAAATAATAATAATGGTTGATCATCATCAATATTTACTGTATATATACATGCCTCTATATTCATATCTTTAATCACTTGTGACATGTAAGCATTATTATTCATTAACGTTGTTAGAGGAATGGGTATCTTAAGTTTTGCTAATTCACTTTCAAAGTTGAATGATGTTTGAGTTTTACTTTGGTTAGAAAAAATTGGTTTCTCAACAACATTCTTTTGTGAAGTATCTTTGGGCTGGTTGGAAGAAGGAATATCAGTTTGGGATGTTTTTGAGACAAATTCAGACATTCTTTTGGTTGGGACTTCTGGGTACTTTTTAGGGGGAATATCAAGAATTTTCTTGGCAGATGTATCAGTTTTCTTTTGAGTGAAATTTTCAGCAGTTTTCTTGGTAGGATTATTAGTTGATTTCTTATTTCTCAAGTTATATTTCCTATGAACTTCCATAATTCCATTTTCAATAGCTTGTTGATCTGATTCTTCCTCAGCGATTTCAGTTTGTGAAATGAGGAAAAGATCATGTTCTTCTTGGGTAAGAAAATTAGAATCGTTGTCATTTATTCCCATTAAATTAATGTGAATGTCATCAAGGCCCTCAATTGTTTCTTCCCCTTCGTCAGCATAATTTTCTTGGAAAGGAGGCCTAATATGTTGATCAAGACCTCTTTGTTTTTTTTGTTCTCTTGGTTCTCTTTGTATGATTTGGGGTTGATTTCTCCTAAAATTAGGATTTCTGATTTGGGGACTAGGTTTATTTTCTCTAGGAGGAGTCCTATCAACAATATCTAATCGGTCCATCATCCTTTCCATAGTTCTAACTAAAGAGTCTAGTTTAGCATCAGAAGAAGAGGTAGAAGGTTATTCTTTTATAGTTACTCTCTTCTTTGTTCTTTGTATAGCCCTCTTAGCTAACAGGTTTGCCTCTACACTCACAGCATCTCTCTGCATCTCTTCCAAGGTTGAAGAGTTTCTTTCTCTCAATTGATAAGACATGTCAGCATCAAAACCATCAGGAAATTTAATCAAAGCTAGACCTTGTGGGGGTTTAATGTTTGTTGGAATTGCATTATAAATGTTATTAAATCTGGTGCAATAATCCTGCACACTTTCCCCGGGAGACCTTTTAATACTTTCATATTCAGATAGAATTTGAAGTGGATTTTTCTTAACTTCCCATATGTTTAATAAATATTGGTGAAAGGTTGTAATATCATTTATACTAGCAGTTGGTAAGGATTTGGACCATTTCATAACTTGTCCATTCAAGCTTTGGGAAAACAGTCTCATTTTGACATCTTCCTCATCTACTTTTTGCAGGTCAAAGAAGTCATTCATCTTGTCAATATGTTGTTGTGCAGTCATATTTCCAGTGCCATCAAACTCAAGAATTCTAGTTTGATAGTCTTGGGGCATATTGTGTAAAGGAGCAGCCAAAACAAGGGGAACATATTTTGTTTCCATGATTGGTGTAGGAGGATGGATAACAGATGAGATTGTGGAAGATGTAGATGCAGAAACAGCTATGATGGGTTGGATCATTATTTGTGAGGTTGTTGGTGAGTTAGTGGAAAAAGAAGAAGAAGAAGGACTGGTAGATATGGGATGAACCAGTTGAGGATTGAGAGATGATGCAGAAATGGTCAGGGAAGAAAGCTCAATAGATTGTTGAATGTAGACTTGATGAAAATCTTGATCAAAGTATGATGCTCGATATTGTAACTTCTCAAAATTTTGAAGGATTTGTTGATCAAGATCTGATTCAGGACAGTGTCTTTCAGGTGTATTTGGTTGGAGGATAGCTTTATCTAATATTGTTTCTTCCACAAAACTATCTGATGTGGTTCTGAAAGCTATGCTCAAATGGTAGATCAAACTGGATATCATGTATTGTGACAAACTTCTCTGGGAGAGAGGTTTCCCTTGGGGGAGGACTACTACTCCCTTGAATTTCTGCCAAACTTCTTTTTCTGGTCATTTTTTCAGGGTTATCTACAACTTTTATAGGTTCTGGATCAGGATGAGATCTGGTGTGAATTATTTTTGGAGCTCAAACTTAAAATTAAAAACCTACTAAATTATTTAGAAAATTTTTACAACCTATGAACATTTATCTCTTAAGATTTATATCTTTGATTATCCAGAAATAAAGTTTTCTTACTAGAGAAGATAACTTATAAAGTTGGAAAATTTGTTCTTTCCCCAATATGGTCGCCACTATGTTAGCACTCTGTAATTTCCATAGGTTGTAGAAGAAAAGACAAAGGTAACTACCAAACCACTTTGGAAGCTAGGATCTAGCCTTGCCAGCTTGAGACAGGGATCTCTCTGTAGGATTTAGATTTTTTTGAGTTTAGAATGTTAGGCTAATTATGACAGTTCAGTGTGTGATTGTTTGTTTGAAATATTTGGCTGAATGAATGCTTAATTTTTCATTGGCCTATGGGGTCTATATTTAAATATAAGGATCTGTTTCATCTTTTTATAAGGTTTTCTCCACAGGGTAGGGTAGTAAAAGTGTTTGTATCTAATTAAATTAAATTAAATGAATGAGAAGAAAAGAGGGGAAAATCCACTAAGTAGAAGAGCAGTTAAGAATTATTTTACTTAATTTCAGGTGAAAAACATAAAGATCATTGAAAACCAGAGACAGAGTATAATGAAATAAATTTTGTTCTTTAACTTTCTTTGATTGATTATAATTGGAAACACATGCAATGACTATAGAGAATGAAAAAACATTAGACAAAAAGAGAAATCACATCACCAACAGTCTGACACGAGAATCTTGTGAATAAACCCTTTTTATTACTGGTCGATCCTTTGAAAATTTACACAGTAGATTTTGGATGCAAAAATCAACCCATAATACTTCGAAGAGAGAAGTATTTATACAACTATTTACATCAGATCCTGTCATAAATGATCAGGATATTTTGGAGGAATATATAAACTAACTAAATATCTAAATACAAAAATGTAGGAATTTTGTAGATTTGTTCATATCTCTTGTGTTGATTTGGTGGAAGTGGTTGATGTGTTGTCTCTTTGACTTTGGCTAATTGTTGCTCCTTGCTGACTAGAACACAAAATTGTCTTTACTCAATTAATGGGCATAGCTCTTCCCACCTCTTTTTACTTGGGATTGAAATCTTGAGTATTTTTATGTATATTTCATTCATATCTATATATTTGGCAAAAGTAGGCTTTGTGGTGAAGATATGGTTGATTTCATGTTGAATACTTAAGTCAAACTGTAGTGTCTCTAGGAAATCTTTACCAGTGATGCTTCCCTGTATCCCTGCAAACTTCGAATTTTATTTTTCCATTCTATTCAATTTCTATTTGTAATCAGGCAGAGTGATTAATTTATCATTCAGTACTAGAAATACAGGAAGCCCTTTCTTGTGTAGCACCTCAAATTTACTGAAGAACCTTTGCACACCTATGTCCATCATTTGAGATTTTTCTTCCAGCTGCAACTTTAGGCCTTTCTTGGTCAAAACCTTCTTCATCTCAAGGATAGTTTTAGTTATGTCCTCAATCTCCAACTCTTCTAACTCCTGTTTGTTTTTGGAGTTTAGAAATATGATGAGCTATGTGGCCTCTGTTGGTCTTTCTCTCAATTCTTCCTTGATGATTTTGATTGCTCCCCTAGCTTTCTGCACTAATTCATGCTCCTCAAAAATGATCTATATGGAGGGACAGTTCTCTGACATGGATTTGTTGATATATATCCATATGTTTTCCTTAGCTTGGGCTAAGGTATTTTCCATGGCAGTCTCTTTCCCTAATTTTTGCAGTTGTTGACTGAGCCTTTGAGACTTATGCATTTTTGTCTGATGACTAGCCTGGAACATTAATTTCAATTCCTGTAATGTCTTTAATTCTTCCTTTAATTTTCTAATTTCTTCCCCTTGTATGGACATATCCTCCATATATTTTAAAAGTTTATCAGAGGCATCTGAGATTTGTACTGGGATTGTTGATGTAATTTCTGTTGGGAGTGTTGTTGATGTAAACACTTTTGTTGTTTTGATCCCTGTCAAAGGCACTGCATCCACTGGGATCATGGCCAGCTGCACATTTTTCTCCTTTTCTTTTATCATC
This sequence comes from Picea sitchensis, assembly GCA_010110895.2. Lineage (NCBI taxonomy): Eukaryota > Viridiplantae > Streptophyta > Pinopsida > Pinales > Pinaceae > Picea > Picea sitchensis. Next base: position 17,196 of record SNQJ01S0056887.1, read on the forward strand.
TTGTCCATCTCTGCTTCCATTTCCCTTATTTGTGCATTCTGTTCCATGATTAATTTTAACATCTCTTCTTTGTGGATTTCAGTCTCAGCCACTTCTTTGGTTTGTGAATCTTTTGTTGCTGGAAGCTTCAGCTGCTTTCTAAGAGATGTTATATTTGCATTATTTTTCTTTATCAACTCCTCTGTTGCTTTGAAATTTGTTGGATCATGCCCAATCTTAAGAACCAACTCTTCGAGTGATTTTATTTTGTTATCCTTGGCCAAAGAAGAGATCTTCTCAAGCTTTAATTGGGACTGGATATTATTTATGGATACTTGCAATTTAGAAGCACTCATTGAGGTATTTTTCAAAGTTGAGAATATCATTTCTCCTGTCTCTCTATGCATATCCATCTGAATTTACCATTTTCCTTATGTACTCTAGTGCAAAAATCCTCACTGGGAGGTATTTGGGAAATTTGTAAGGAGGCAATTCACACCCATATACCCTTATCTCTTTATAGTTTTGGTACAAATACCAATCCCTTGTCTCAGCTTGATCAGATAGGTGTAAGACCTTCTGAATTTCTTCATTGACCCTTGACTCTATGTCGTTGTTCAACATACAAACAACTAGATGAATGAATTGATCTATGAAATCCTTAAAGTTGTACTCTATTGAGTTTTTCCTCACCAATGAGGTCCATGATGTAACTAACAATGGGCTTCCTTCCTAATTTAACTTCTGAAGTGCACAAGGAAACCTATCTGATTGATAAAAAATAAACATGTAGACCATAATTGAAGAGTATTTGAACATCCCTTCAGTTGGAAAATTGAAGAATTGATCATGAATACTATAGTCATAAATTGACTGAAATTGAACTAGATGGAAACCTTCTCCTATGTATAAAATATGGATTAAAAACCTAAAATAGGCTCATCTACCCATTCATATGAGTAATAACCTAACACGTAAGAAAGCATGGATATGATCTGATTGGCTTCGACTGTGAAAATGGAAGAGGGGTAAGGTGGATTCTTCTTGGGTAATTGGGCATCTTCAAGGAGAAATATCTCAAAGATCTGGGCTCTTTGGGGAAAAGTCATCTTCTGGTATAAATCATTTAGGGCTTCAACATAGAACAGGGTGGCTAAGTCGTTTCTAGGGATCTGCAACATCTGGTTGATGGCTTCGAAGGTAATTGTGAACAGGGTTTCACTGGTGGAGGAGGCAATGGTTGTTTGGTCAGGCAAGTAACTGGCTTGGCATCCGAGGTAAAATTCATGGAAGTGGTGAGTCTAAGGAAACATATATATAGGCAAATTGGACTCCCAAAGTCCAATTTCATCACTATGGTCGAGGAAAATGTCTTTCAGCCAAGAGTGTAATTCAAAGAAGTCAAATTCACACCTCGACTCTATAATTTTGTAATCCTTATATGCCAAAGGGATGTGGTCAAGGTCAACGGGAGGGGGAATCATTGGGTTCTCGGATGTGTTGGTAGGTTTACCCTTAGGGGCCATAATTGACAGAAATTATAGTAAAACAATGGCGGAATTGTATTACCTGGAGAAAATATTCACCTGTTGATAGTGAGAGATGGTGGCGGTCAGTTTAACAGCTTGGTTCGGCGCGGTCTCTATGATGTCTCTCTCGAAAAGTGGTGTCAATAGATGGATATTGGGGTTTTAATGTGTACATTAGATACCCGTTATGGTGCGGGGTTGTTACGGGATGGTTACCGATCACGAGGAAAACTTGAATTGGCTAACGGGTATGTTGAGTAGGACGGGTGGTACGTAGGGATATGATAGCAGTGGCGAGAAAAGTTGAGTGGTATCAAGTTTTGGTTTGGTGTATTTCGGAGGGG
>SNQJ01S0056887.1:22109-33005 GCA_010110895.2 Picea sitchensis
GCGTATGTACATGCCATTCTACATTATTCTTGTGTGTATGTATGCACCTATGTATTTTGTATTGCGTGTATGACACTACGCTGACTCTATACGGCTCGATTTGCAGTTGTGCCTACTACTACTCTATTGCCCATATATATATCATTGCTACCAAATTTGTTTGTTGTTGTTTATTCCTCCTTTGGACTAACCAGATCTCTAGGTGAAAGTCCTTCTTCACCCTTGCTAAGATCTCCTTTCAAAAACGCCCTTTACTCTCTATCTATGAGTCACTGACTCCAATAGATGTCTCCAAGATGTGTCTCTCCCCTTCACCTAGCCTTTCTTTTATAATCCCTAGTTATTCCCTAACCCTAATATCCAAAGTGATAGGTGGTTGAGATTAGATCTCACCTCACTTGAGATTAATGGATAAGATTAATTCAATTCACTAATGCTAATAACTTTAGCATTTCATTAAATTAAACTCGCTTAATCAACAAAAGAACTTTAATTTAATAATTCCATTAATTAAAGTAAATCACTAAGGTAGAAGGCTTTGGATGACTTCCACACGTTTAGACACTTAGACATGTGCAGAAGTACATATCTGATGCTACAAACATCAACACTTTTGACATTTTTTCACATTTTTTCTCACTAAAATATACAGTAATTGCATTAAAAGAAAGTTGTGACTGCATTGTGCAGCAAGATAATACAATTCAAAACAATATGTTCTAGCCTTATAGTTTTGAGACTACCAAAAATTAATAAGGGCCTACTTGTAATTTTTATAGTTCTGACATATTTTACCACAAAACCAAAAAAGACTCTAGATATGTATTCTACTGTACTAGCCTAGCTAAAGTGTTACTTGACAAAACATAAAAACTTGGATTGTTTAGTGGAAATCATGCCCATTATGGGATTATTGTTGGTAGATGTTTTGGATTCCAATTCTTCTTTTTCATTCCATCTCCCCCTGAGTCTTTTGAACTATGTATCATTCCTTGATATCAACGTTAAAATATCCATTTGAACCCTTTGAAGGTGAAATCATGGATTGAGTGCTCTTGATTGGTTCTAAGATTAAATAAGTTTGCATGTTATGGGTTGTTGTAAGCCTCGTGACTTGTTTTCCCTATATGGCTACCTTAGTTTCTAATTCTTCATTTTGAACCAACTAAGTCTCTAGTTGAGAGGATACCTTATCATTGAGATGTGATGCAATTTCCTAGAGACTGTTGGACTATCACACTACCCTTCTCATTATCTTTCAAAAATTGGCAATTTTGCATAGGAAACATCTGCAAGAATGTTGGAGACCATCCATTTTGAATAAATAATAATTCCAAACTACAAATACACTGCAAGAACTAAGAGAGGAATACATGTGTACCTAGAATTAATAGAGCCAAAATCATTAGCTCCAAAATGGATTACAAAAAGGCGATTCTCTGCATACCCACAAAGCGAAATCAATTGGAGAAGAGAAACAAAATGGATAAAGCACCTAAAAATCCTACTCTTCCACCACACACGATTTATCCCACTTATGTTCCAAGAGGCCATTTTACCTATGATAATATCACTCTCCTAACCAGACATGAGGAAGTGTACTAGGAGGATGAGAGAAATAATACTTTGCTTCAAGTGAACTAAGGAGACTTGCCACTTGTATATTATTTCAAATTGCATGTCATTCATAAGGTTTGCATGCTTCATATTCATGGGAGATATTCTATTAAGGGGTCCTCCCCATTTTTATTTAACCACCCTTGATTTAATTGAGCTCCATTGTTTTCTGATGAATCATCTTGATTGTTGATATGTCAAAGAATGTGGTATAACTCAACAGAGTCGAAACTTTAACAATTCCTTGAAGTCTTGTTGTCATCCTTGCGAGGTTTTACAAATGAAAGGAGCATGAATCGCACATTTGATGAATGATAAGCCGACAATAATTAGAGTCCTAATCTCCATTGATATGAGAATTTTTAACCCTTAAAAAAGAGTTGATTCTTCTTCTTGGTTGTTAATGGATATCCTCAAGCCCCAATCATACGTCAGTTCAGTTTTTCCTTCAAGGTTGTAGACAACCCCCCTTCCCACACCTTGCACCTACTACCCCACACTTCTCACTATTTTTTAATTAAAAATATCATAATTTTTTCCTCAAAATGAAGCATAATATTTTTTTAGTTATGAATTAAAGGGAACAAAACATTTTATTATTTAAATTGCTACTTAATTCATGTGAATTACTATTTTATTTTCTTGATATATTTAGTTACACAAAAATTATGGTATGTTGAAATTTATATATTCTCATTAATTAAACTTCATAATCAATATAGGATAGCATAGAACAGGAGAAGAAATTTTAAAGTCATAAAAACTCTTCTAAGGTACTAAACACAACGTGTAGATTGTTTATTACCAAATTCATTATTCACAAGCACACATATATCTACACAACACATTTCAAATGACCAAACAAACATGTATATTCATCTCGCAATGATACTTTATTAAAAAAATCTATTACAATAATAACAAAACTATGACAATTTAAAATTTTAAACTCTATTAAATTTTAACATAAAAAAAATGATCATTTAAAATTTTAAACTCTATTTTTTTAACATGATATTATTTAATATTTCGAATTGTTTTGAATTGAATTCAAATATTTAGTAACATGTTTTAAAAAATTATGAAATAAATATTTTATAGTGGATTTGATAACACATTTCCTAATGAGAAGCTTATCATTGGCATGAACACATTTGTTAGACTCTAAAATATAATCTTACAATTTTAGTGCAATAGTAAGTTTAATTTTTGTAGGAATTTAATGACAAAATCAGCATGCACAATATTGTGTCATACACTTAGCAACCTAGAGATAATTGTCATCTATGAACTCTGAAATGTATAAACCTACATTCGGAAAATATTATAAGCAAAAATACACATTGCTAAGCACTTTTGCAATGGAATAAACACAATGAACAACAATTACACATCCATGTAATACTCTGAAATTTAAGCAACCAACCAAGGAAAACCCCAATGTGGGGAAACCCAAAGAGAGAGAGAGAGAGATTTTATTAGCTTCAAGAAAGTATATCAGCAGCAAAATTACATTTAGCATCCAAAAGAATCACTTACAAACACAATCTGTCCCACAAACTTGTTGCCTAGAAAATTGTTTCAAATCCGTACAGTTGTACCACCTTGCTGAAATCAACACCTTGATTTATGTGCCAACAACAGGCCTTTATTTTCGTGCCCAAACTTGTTGTTGTACAACCTGTACGGATCCATATAGTATGGCATGTCTTCAGCAATAAAACTCGACTACTCCTAAACAAAAATTCATCCTTGGGAAATGTGCCCAATCTCCCTTGAAATCTGTGCCAAAAATTTGTTGCTCGCTTTCCTCTCTCAAGTTCTCTCAGAAATCTCTCTCAATCTATTCTTCATTGTGTCTTGCACACTACCCAATGCATTTTCTTATAATTCAAAAATGACCTTTCACCTTCCAAGTGTCTTTTCACCTTCCACATCCCTAAATCCAAAGACCAAGATCTAATCTTACCTTTACATGATCAAGGGACAAGATTCATTCCCTCCAAAATAAATCCCTTAAAATATTAAAGTACAAATTCACTTTATAACATAAGTGCACTTTATGAAATAAAGTCACTTTAATATTAGAAGGTACACTTCATTAAAAAGTCACTTTAATAAAATAATCACTTTATTACAACTTTATAAAAACCCCATTACAAAGTCAAGTGTCTAGTAGTGCAAATATAAGGCTACTTCTGCATTCAAGACAAAACATGTGGATTACCTCCCGAGCTATAAAAGATAACACTTTTAATGTTTTAAACTAAAGTTTTGTTAAAGATTCTTGTCTTTTTACGTATAATGTTTTTTTCATAATTTAGAAATTTGCTTCGTAAGTCATGGTTATACCGTATCAATCATGGTTTGAATGTGTAAATCAACAGATCTTTGGATATGGGATAAGAAAAAACTCATTTTTGAGACTCTTGTTACTCTTGTTATTTTATATGGATGTGATGTGAAGAAAGATAGAAAAAATCTAAAAGAATTTTATAACCTATAATCTCAAAATTAAAGGAAATACACCCTATCATATCCTTCTCATAAAAGCAATCATTTCCCCCATTAAGAGCACAACTATGACTAGATACCTAATGTATAAGAACAATTTAAACACCATGGAAGACAAGAGGCTTGCTAAAATTGCTTCAAACTCCAGCCAAAACCACCTTCGACTCAAACGAGGACAACATAAGGATGCCCAGCTAAACCATTGGGAAATAAAGGAAGAGATCATATTGCAAAATAAGGAAAATATTAAAAATATTATTACATCAAAATTTTAGGAAAAATTGTGGTGCGATAAAGAGTTAGAGGGAAAAAGGAAATTTAGATATTATAAGGAGGTAATTAACCCTAATCTAGAAGATCAAAAATCTCTATGTTTTGACGAGTGTAAAGAAGAAAAAAAACATTGCTAAAACAAGAAGAAATTCTCATGAGCTCCATAGTGAAACTAGGCATGGTCAATTCCCAAAGCGTCATGGGATGAAAGAGTTTGTTACCTTTGTGACATTAAGAGGGTTGAAGATGAAAAGCATTTTCTCTTAGACTGTCCAGCATATACCCAAATTAGATCTCAATTTCAAGAGATTTGTCACACTATCGGCCCTCCTAACCTTTTAACTCGGAAAAACTATGGTGATCTTGGAATGCTTATCTTAATTTTTTTCGAGCACGGAAATAAAAATCTAAAAAATTCTAAGTAATTGTTGGACAGTTGGTTGTCATTGATGTCAACCCTCAGAGTGTTTGAGCTACCCTAGAGTTGTGATCGACATTGATGATGAGTTAGTTGTCATTGATGTCAACAAGAGTGGCTGATGTCAGCAGATGTGATGAGTGCATTTGATAAAGTCTACACGAATCCCCAAAGGTGTGGTTATGGAACCTAAAGTTGATCAAGGAAAATGGACATGAATGATAGTATAAATATAGGTAACACACTCATATATAGATATTCCTCGTTGTGGTATTTCCAATGGTAGGTGGTACGCCACGTGGTTCCTCACGGTTAGGGAGATATGCCCTCATGAAGTTGGAAGCCTGGAAGAATGGTTAAGTAGCCCCTAATTGGTTACAAGTCATTAATGAAAGGGTAAAGTTGTTGCAAAAAGAAAGTTCAATAAGCCCTAAGATTAAGGAGATAAGTTGCTTGGAAAAAGTATAAATACACCTCAAGTAGTCTCTCATAAGTACACACATGCATTCATTGAATATTTATCTTATGAGAATATTTTGGCTTATTGGCGAATCTGAGGTCAAGTCTAAGGCAGTGGAGAAAGTGCAAAGGAAGAGTCAAAGTTTCATAGCTACAGAGAGCTATGGTTTTTCTGTAACTCTAATTAAGCAGGCCCTCGCGAGTCAGCTTAAGGGTGTCACGCGATTTACCCCCACAGGTTGTCTAGGGCTCGTCATGTAAGGCCCCGCTAGACAAGAGTTCTTAGTCCTGCAAGGCTAAGACAAATTTGTGGATTATGCTATTGCCAGGTTGTTGAGGACTGAGATAAATCTATAGGTTTGTGTCAGAGGCACCATGTTAGTTACAAATGTAAAGGTAAGTCATTCTATGTGTTATGAGATTGCATCTTGGTGATATTGTGGAACATGCATGAGACATGTCTTTGTAAGTTTTGGTATATGCCTCGAGGCCCATTTTGGATGTATGGTACATGTTGGTTGAGGTATATCTACTAAGGTACATTACTAGTGCATATCTTGGATATATTTCCACATGTTTGAGGTACATGGTCTATGGATGATTGGCTTGTTGTTTGAGGTATATGGTTGATGATATGGTACATGGTTAGAGGCACTTGTTGGTGATCTCGGTACATGCTTTGGTACTTTGTTGAGGCACTTCATTGTAGATATCTTATGGTACATGGTGTATGGGATGATTGAGATATATCATGAGTGATATGGTATATGGTTGAGACACATCTCATGGTACATTATTTATGGTACATGTCGGTACATGGTTGATGATATGGTAAAGGTTTGATGCATGACATGGTACATAGTTGATACATGGTATGGTATCGGTTTATGTACATGGTATGGTACTGGTAGATGCACATGGTATGGTACAGGTTGATGTACATGATTAGTGTACATGGTATGGTACAGGTTGATATGCATATTTAATGCATGGTTGGTACAAGTTGATGATTGATGTACATGATTTGGTGATGTTTAAGCATCTGGTTGAGATGTGTTCTTGGTGAGCGAGGATTTGGTTTTGTACCAATCATAGTGACAGGTTGGTGAGAGTGACAAGTTGGTGATAGTGACAAGTTGACAGGTTACAGGTTAAGGTGACAGTGGCAGTGACAGTGACAATGGTAGTGATTGTGGTAGTGACAATTCGGTCTACACTTATATTTTAGGGTGGAAAGATGGGGAAAGAAAAGGGGGTTATTGCCTCCTTCCGGTTGGTTCACGAGAACTCAGGGAGTTGGAGCTTCCTTTAGGTTGGAGCCTGAGAATCAGGGGGTTGTAGCCTCCTTTTGGTTGGAGCCAGAGAATTCAAGGAGTTGTAGCTTCCTTTAGGTTGGAGCATGTAAATAGGAGGTTGTAACCTCTTTCCATTTGTTGTTGGAGAATTGGGAAGTCGGTGCTTCCAATGAATGTATTCTTTGATATATAAGAAAGCATTATGTGGTTTTCTCCCATTTGGGATTCCACGTAAGTCCTGGTGTACTGTGTACTTGATGTGATGTTTCTTATGTTTATATGCTCATGATATATTGAATGCAATCATAGATGACACATTGATGATATATTGTTGATAAGATTGAAGTTTATATATTGTGGTTAAAAGTGGTAAAAGTGTTCATACTGATTCACCCCCCTCCCCCCCCCACCCCCTTCTCAGTATTCCAATAGTAACCTCTTACCTTCTTAAGGTCTAATAGTCCAATTCGATCTCAATGGATGTTAATCATCATCGTCGTCATATTAAAAGAATTAAATATATTTGTATGCATTCGTGTGATATTTGGAATATTATTAAGGTGACCTTCGTTTTCTAGTTCACTCAAATCCATATGTACATCATAAATCGAAACCAATTATTTATGATCATTCAACACCAACAATTGGATACAAGATAATAAAAAAATACATAAAACATTCCAAATCATTTACAATATAAATTTTTAGATGAAGCATTGCTAAATGAAAATGAAGATGAAGAGGAGAATATAATAGATGGTAACATAGATTTATTTGTGTTCATTTTTTTTTTACGTAAAATGGATAAGTTTTTTAGATGAAGAATTGCTAAATGAAAATGATGATGAAGAGGAGAATATAATAGATGGTAACATAGATTTATTTGTGTTCAATTTTTTTTTACGTAAAATGAATAAGTTTTTTAGATGAAGAATTGCTTAATGAAAATGATGATGAAGAGGAGAATATAATAGATGGTATTATATATCGATTTTGAACTTTTGGTATAAAAAAAAATGGGTAGGATTCTATCGAGAATTCTTCAATAAAAAAAATTAATTTTACGTAAAAAAAAAAATAATAGAACACAAATGAAACTTCTTTAAAGAAGTATTAAAACAAAATCAAGATATTTTAATTCAAGAATGGAAAACCCTCCTGAATGCAAATGCATGAAAGATTTAGATTGTATTGGAGACTTGTCTCCAATAAGGTAAATACTTGTTAAAATGAAAATCCAAAGGGATAATTTTTTTTGATAAGAGAAGGCCAATTGAGCCCAAAAAAAAATCTAGAATGTCTTAGTAATTTTTTTTCTATTGAAAAAATGTAGTGAAGAGTCAATGGACCAACACTATCAAAATATATGGAAAGGGTACAAGTGTGTTGCTAATTGTTTGAAATATTTTTTACGAGGTTTAAATTTTTTGTGGAATAATAAAGCTATTGAATTAGGTAAATTAAAAAGTGGAAGATTTTAGTTATCAACCTCGTTCAAAAATATTTCAAAGGCCCCACCCCCCATCCTTTTTGGGCGAGCTAAGGTCTCCCAATGACATAGGTGAAAATGATTAGTATAATCACTTCCATTCCAAAGAAAGTTATACAACAAACTTCGTAATTTATGAAGAATAGACAGAGGAACTGATGCTAGGGAGAACCAGTAAACTGGTTGACTCTCTAGCATAGCTTTACATAAGGTGAACCTGCCCCCCAATGAAAACCATATGTAGCTCCAATGTCTGGTTCTCTTTTCTACTTTGTTAATAAGCCAAAACCAGTCTTTCGATTTTTGAATTTATGCTTTTAGATAATATCCCAGATATTTAAATCCCTTTGTAAGATCAGAAAAGTTATATGGAATGCAGAGATTGAAAGCATCAAGTTTTGTCTCTGATAGACCCAAATAATGCACAGTAGACTTAGTAGGATTCACCTTTAATCCAGATGCCAAGCAAAAAAAAATTATAAGCTCAAAGATCATTGTCCATTCCTGCACCGATGCACAAGTTGTTGGCATATTTATTACGGGCAAATAGAAGGTAGAGTATTTGTTTTTCATTGATGGCAAGCTCAACCCGATGATGATAAACAAGAGAAAGTGGCAAGACCAGCAGCGCAACGATGATCGCATGGAAAGATGAAAAGCGTAAACTCCATTTCGGAGTTACGGATACCGAGAGTTGGAGGAGTCAAGGAAGCAACTCACGGCAGAAAATCGCAAAATGCGAAACCACGACTTATTCTCCATTTCGGAGTTTCGGATACCGGGAGTTGGAGGATTCAAGGAAGCAACTCACAGCAGAAAATCGCGAAATGCGAAACCACGACTTAATCTCCATTTCGAATTTTCGGATACCGGGAGTTGGAGGTGTCAAGGACACTCACGACAAGAATGATGAAATCGCGAAATGCGAAAGATCATAGTATCAACAAAGACTCCATTTTGGAGTTTCGCAAACCGGGAAATCAAAGATCAAAGGTACTTTAACCTTTGAAATAGTGAACCTCGAAATCTCGAAACAGACACGACGAAGGCCCATGAAGTTTCGAAATCAAGATAAGATCTGGACCGTTGGGTCCATAGGACACATGATGAAAGATCGTCATTTCGTTGATTGGAAAGTCAAAGGAACGGGGTTCCCTAACCTCTCGAACTTGCGATATGCGAAATCACGAAATAATCATAGTCGTTGGATCAAGGAAAAATATGGGTCATCATACCCAGGAGGTGAATGTGGCAGACCATGTCAGCAAGGAAAGGTGGCAGCCTATGTCAGAAAGGACATGTGGCGCAATCATATAAGGACAAGTGTCAAGTTGATTTGGCATTTCAGGAACCTGGAAATCACAATTCTAAGTGACACGTGGCAGACACACGGATCACGACACGTCATCAAGTGACGTCATTCCAGGAATTTAGTTTCGGGAGTTTTAGCATCAACTCTCCCCCAAAGTCCTGAAAGTTGAAGTTCCGGGGCGGAGGATAGTTGTCCAATCACCACGGATCGTGGATCGTTGATCTGAAGAGGGAAGCACTCAAATGATTAGCGAGTGGTCCTAGGCTGTGGTCACATCGTCGAGAGTTGGAGGAAGGCACTAACAACTAAACTCAATTTCGTAGATCGCAACTTGGAGAGTCAAGATGCCTCGCAACGGGAATTCACGGCATGCGAAATCGCGAAATGTCGAAATGCGAAAAACACCTTTTAGTGTAGGTTGTGGTCACCATCAGTGGTCATGTGAGAGGGAGGAGCTACCACCAAGCTAAGCTCCTTTTCAGCGATTGTAACATGAAGATTCGAGACTCTTCACCACAGGAATGTCGAAATGTCGAAATGCGAAATGGCAAAATCAACGCGAGACCCTGTGCTTGTAATCCAATGGTGTTGGATACTTGGAAATCTAATCGAAGGGCTATTGTTGCTCTTCATGATTAATTGTTCAGTTACGATTCAGTTAGCAGAACCGAATCATGGTTCTTGGACGGTTGGCGTTTCAGTTGCTAAAGCGTTGTTCTAGGGATTTGAGGGGTAACTGAAGGGGTTGTAGTGTATAAAAGAAACACGCAGTGACTGTGTGTGGTTGGTCGTTCTGAATGAAAAATGAGTTGAACTGTAAGAAAGGGAAAATTACAGTATGTGCAGTGTGAGACTGACAGTATGCCCAGTGTGAGATAAAACTCAGAGATGAGTAACAGATGAGGAATAGACAGAAGCAAGATCAGAATTGCAGAACAGCTTGAAGCAGAGCAGAATTGCAAAACAAACAGAGGAAGAGAAGAATTGCAGAACAGTTAGAAGCAGACCAAACTTACAGAACAGAGAAGAAGTGGTAAAAATCGATTTATCTGTGTTTTTGGTTATTCAATCATTTATTTATAATCAGGGAGGTAGGGTGGTGCTAAGGAGGACTATGGTCCTTTGATATTTGAGTTGGTGCTTGAATATTGGGAGTTGTAGCTTCCATCTAGTTATGGCTAGAAAACAAGGTGGCAGGGTGGTGCTTGGGAAAACACAGAGTTTTCTTTATGCAAGTTGGTGCTTGTATAAGTGGAAGTAGGTGCTTCCATCTAGTCGGTTTTGGAACACTCAAGGAGTTGGTGCTTCCTTCTAGTGGGTGCTAGAGAAACCAAAGAGTTGGTGCTCTCAAACAAGTTGGTGCTTGTATAAGTGGAAGTAGGTGCTTCCATCCAGTCGGTGCTGGAACACTTAGGGAGTTGGTGCTTCCATCCAGTCGGTGCTGGAACACTTAGGGAGTTGGTGCTTCCTTCTAGTCGGTGCTAGAGAAACTAGAGAGTTGGTGCTCTCAACAAGTTGG
>SNQJ01S0056888.1:3923-21099 GCA_010110895.2 Picea sitchensis
TCGCTTAAGATCTTCCACACAACTTCCTTCTACCCGCATGAGCAACTACCAAAAAAAAAACACCCCCTCTCTTCTTTGTTTTGCGTTTTTATCACACCAAACCCTCTGCTAGATCATACTGGCAACTCTTCATCTTCTTTGGCGGTTATACTGAGTTTGTTCGTCATCAGTGGTCGTTATCCTGAGATTCTTGGCTTCTTTTCCAGTGCGACCCTTCCTCTTCTTTGTTACAGTTACAGTTCATCTTCATTGATAGTTACACGCGGTCTTTTCAAAGTCTACCCGCGTAAACAAGCACCAAAACAACGTTCCTCTCCACATGACCACTGGCTATGACCACACGCCAACAAAAATGGTGCTATGCGACTTCTCACTTCGGATGTTTTGCTGTGAGTCACCTCGATTCTCCCAACTCCCAAAACTCCGACGTAGAGCCTAGCGACACTAGCTCCTTCCCTTAATCTCTGCTAATGTAACCTCTTGTTGTGACTTTCTTCGAGTCTTCGCGTTTCGTGAACTCATGAGTTAGGTCTCCTAATTTCTCTGATGTTCGAACTCCCGAACTCTGAACTTCGTCGAGCCAGATCAACGGTCCATGACCCTCAATGATCCGACGGCCCAGATCTCCCCTTCGTGAATCAGGACTTCGAGACTTTGCGTTTCGGGACTTTGGAAATCAACTCACCCCTTTCTTCCACAACCCGAACCTCGAATCTACCCTTGCCATATCAACGGTCCAGATCTCTCTGTGATCCAACGATCGATATCTCCTCTTCGCGTTTCGCGACTACGCACTTTGCGATGTCGAAAGTTGCCTCACCTCCCTTCTTCCAATTTGCGAATTAGCGAAGCGCTGATATCTCGCCACGTGTCCTTCCCAGCACTAACGGCTAGGATTTCCTTCGTGATTTCGAACTTCGCAAGTTTCCACTCCTCCTGTGCACTCTAGAGGAATTAAGGCCCATGCACTTACCTCTGGATCCAACGACAGTTGGTCCACACGCTCAGATCTAACGCCTGCAATATGTTCTCCTCCTCTGCGCGTTCATTCCTCCTGTCTGGACTCTGATCCAACGGTCCATATTCTTCACAGTGCTCGATCCGAAGGCCACTGTTGCTCCTCCTCCTTATCTTACGATCTCTTCCGACTTAGAAGATTTTCTAAGTATTCAAATATTTCGGCCTCCGACCCTTCTCCCGCAATATCGGTTGAAGGGTCTCATCTTCGCTTTTCCTCCTTAGCTCTGTCTTCATAAAATATGACTCCTTCTGATGCTCTCATCGCTTCTTTCTTGTTTTCCATCATCATTATTGTTCTTTCCATCAATGATAAGCACACTCTTTCTGTAAACATGCCAACAAGGGTCCTGAGTGGCGAGAGTTCTGAGACCAAATAGGCTCGAGAACAAGATCTAGCTCTTGTGGGGGAGCTGGATTGGGGGTGGTCAAGGATTGCTAGATAATGTTGTACGCAACCTCAGCAGCGGATAAGGGCATGGCCATGCCAAGGTGCCCTACCATTTCCATCGAAGTCGATGGGGAAGGTATATTCCATGGGTCGTCAAAGTAGCTCGTTTTGAAAGATGCAACTTGAAAAATTGCAGCCTTTGGCTAGTCGGGGATAGCCAAAATAAACCTAACATCATTGGAAGGCGACCAATAGTAAAAAGTTCCCATCAAAGACGGAAACAATCTGACACCTAAGTTGACAGTGCCTCGTTGCGGGTTATCAATCATCGGGACCATGGATGCCCCCGATGAAGGGTCAGGGCGAGAAAATGATAGTTGGTCAATGATTATAATCCGACCTTCGTGAGGAAAGCATAAGACCTRGAAAAYGGTGGCTACAACCGCGTTCATTGCATAGGTCCAACTTCACCCTAACAAAATATTGTAGTCGAGAGGTGCATCGACTACTTCTACTTTGACGCACATAGTTTTTCCCTCCAACTGCACGGGGAAAGAGAGAATTATACCATGTGGTTTGAATGATCGATCGTCAAATGTCGTAAGCAATGTGGGTGATGGAGACAACTCGGGTTGGCCAGTGGCCTTCCAACATGCCAACAACATCACGCAATTCAAGGCACCCTCATCAACCACCTTACGAAAAATGTTCTGTGTCAACGATTCCGTGGTGTACACCACTACTTTCTGAAAGGCGACATGGTGAGGTAGACGAGGTTTATAATATCTCAGATAAAAAATGATCATTCCTGAGTTTATGGTTTGGTTGCTCCCAAGGCAAACAACAAAGATTTTCTCTGTGAGGGGCAACTCTAGCGAACCTCCAGAGCAGACATTGCACAAGGAGTTTGTGCCAGATCCTCTATGATGGAGTAATTCTGAGTAGCCCTTGCGTTTTGGTTGTGAGAAGCCTTTTTGAACACACCTTTAGGGATGCAAGTCATTGTTTCTCCCACTTTCTTCTTAATTTGAAGAGGAGTCAATGGGTTGGAAGCCTCTTTTCCCTTCTCAACAAATTTTGGCATTCCGTAGTTATGAGCCCTAGTCGATAAATTATCTTCGACCTTCATCATATAGATGTTTGTGGCCCCATTGTTATTATTATTGGGTGCGGGGGTTCCCTGACTGCCGCCCCGCACTCATGGATGCCGAAGCTTGAGCCATATTTTGCCCTTGTGGAAAAGAGTTTGTCAACACAACAGGTTGTTGATGTGCTAGTAGATTATGGTCTTCCGCAAGTTGAGGGCATAGGTGAGTCAAGTGGTCGTCCATGTAAATTTTACACAAAAACTTCACCTTTCTCTTTTCAGTTTTTCCCTCGCAAGAATTATTTGCAGCCTTCTTATCCCCCTTACCCTTCTTGTTTTTTTGTTTCTTTTTTCCCTCGGTCTGTTGGTTACCCTTGGGAGTTTTCGATTGCACATTGTGTACATCCGACGTCTTGGTTATGGGGGCAGCCGAACTAGGAGTTTGGATGGCCACNTTCTTATCCCCCTTACCCTTCTTGTTTTTTTGTTTCTTTTTTCCCTCGGTCTGTTGGTTACCCTTGGGAGTTTTCGATTGCACATTGTGTACATCCGACGTCTTGGTTATGGGGGCAGCCGAACTAGGAGTTTGGATGGCCACAGTATGTTGAATCGATAATTGTTGTAATTGATTAGACAATAGATTTGTGGACTTGATTTGTGTTGAGCCTACCTTGTCGTTGGCATGAGGCCTAGACTTCTATTTGGATTTGTCGAGAGTTGATCGTGGTGCATCGGATAAGATCTCGTATAGCAAATCAGACTGAGAGTAAATCAGCTCCAGCTATTGGGCTCTGATAATAGCCTCTTCTTCAACAAACATGTTGGACGTTGCTATGTCTTTTGACACGTAAGGAAGAAAAGACTTTAAGAACCACTCAAGCAAAAATGTAGGAGGGACTTTGACTTTAATCAAACTCTTTCATCATCGCCATTCTCGGATGTGATCCGAGATATGGTCAACTTTCGTTTGCTTGAAGTTGGCCAACAACTCGGTGCCGACATTGTATATCACTAGCAGTTGAAAATGGTTCAAGAAAACCATAGACAAGTCATTAAAGTAAGCATACTTCGAGTTGTCGAGCTCGATATACCATTTCACTGTACTCCCTATAAGAGTGCGTTGAAACAAGCGCAATTGAACAGAGTCATCCTTCAACTAGTTAGATGAGAACCACAAGTGAAAAGTCGTCACGTGATCGCCTGGATCTTCAACAGGATTGCCTTCAAACTTAGGATGTCGGAAGGCAACTTAGTCGGCATGGGGGGCCAACGTGGATCATGAAAAATCAGGTCATTTAACAATCTCGACAAGTCTGGCAAATGCAGAGTTGCCAGAAAAGGTAGTCTCGGTTGCGGTGTATTTACATGAAAAGAGGGACCTAGATTTTGGCTGGCACTAGGTTGCTAGGAAAAGTTTGACTGCTGGCCAAGGTTTTGGTAGATACCACGGTGGTCCTATCCAGTGAAAGGGACTTGTGTCTGATGTTGTATCGTCGGTTGATTCCCGAAGTTATATGCCATGACTTGTGCAAGGATTGCTCCCTATATAGTGTTCCAATGACCTTGGTTGGAGATTCCCCCAACCGAACCTCCTGGCATAGGTATTGAACCTTGCCCAGGGTTCCACATAGTGTGGGAGGGGTTACCCCCGATCGACATCCCTTGCGAGGGAAACAATCTCTTCCAAGGATTCCCAAGACCTTACGAGGAGTAAACTCTTGTCATCGCTCCCTATGAAGGAATGAAACCTTGTGCTGGGTTTTGTTGACCAAAGACGGGGTTGCCCCCAGTCGAGAAAGCAGACGAAGTAAAAGCGTTATTTCCAAATGCATCAAACAAAGAAAATGACATTAATCCCACTGGAGTCGTGTAGGATGAAGGTCCCTAGCTCCCTCCACTAAACAAACTATAGTTGGTATTAGGCTAGATTGGTTGTTGAAACGTGCCACTGAGCGAAGGGGACGGAGGAGGGATGTGACACCCACCGCAAGGGATAGAATTAAATGGGGCAGTGGTGCCCATGGCGGCTCCTTGCAAGGGTGCATTAAAGCTCCCTGCCCCCAGACCAACGATCTGTAGCATAGAATAGGTGGGAACCGAGTTAGAGTCAAAACTAGGCATCTCATATGAAAAGGGAGTGCCTAATGCGTTATGAATGAAGGGAACAATGGTTGAAGTCGTCAAAATAATCGAACCACTGCCCGAAGTAGTGGGCGTTTGGACAAGACTTGTCCTGGCAGGTGGAGGTGGGGGAGGAGGTGCAACGCCCCCTCTTGCGACAACCTTGATGGGAGTATGAGGACTCCCTGACGAAGTAACGTTAGTCGCTTCCATCACCGCTCGCCGAACAAACTGTCATTCAGGAGAAGTCACCTCAGGAGGGACTATCTGAATTAGAAGCGACACCGATAAGTCGACGATTGGAGGATTTACTGGCCAGAAACCTTAGGTATTGAGGTTAGAAACAATGGATTCCTTTGGTGCGGGAAAGTCTTCTCTCGACGCTGGCTTGGGTACAGTTTCTTGTGGCCCGGTAGCTTCGAATGATCCTTCTTGATCTAGCCTACGCCTCAACTATGGCGGAGGTGGCTCCAAAGTAATCGATGACAAGCCCTGAAGCCTACACGAACGATAAACCTATTGATCTTGCACTTTGTGAAATGATCAACCGACACTGTAAGGTTTGTCTAGCATGAAACACAAAGCACACACTAAAAGTTCCTAAAGGCAAATCAAGCAGAAAACTAACTAGTAGGAAGAATAATTACGCCAATCGACACTAGATAAGTTTACTGGTGCAAGTGTAACTCAAACACGGAAACACCCTCTGAGTATACTCTGCAAAGCGAGATCCAATGTCTGCCCTAGTTATCGCAGTATACCCCCATAGTCACCTGTGTAAGTTCATAAAAATTGATAATTAGGTTGCCAACTCGCGGTCAGTCGTACAGTCGACAGTCAGGCTGATCGTAATGAGCAGGATAACAAAGTCCGAAGCCCTTCAAGGGTACCGAAGGTAATTGGTGCAGAAGACAACTGAGGATCTCGAATGGATTCGAGGTCCACGAGGCTCCGTAGTCAAATGTGATCAGTGTGATTCCCAAGAAAGACCCACAATATACAATCCCCACTACACTTGGTCCGGCTTTGGAGGGGTTATCTCATTTACCTTTCCTTACACAACCTCGTGTTTAGCCCCTGTGTTAGAGGGGGGTCACGACTAACTCTTACAATGCTAGACTTTTAACACTCCCTATCACAGACTCCAATGTTTGTTTAGACGGTGTTGAAGAGTTTCCTCTTCACACCTATTTCAAGGCCCTGAAGCCTAGACTAGTTGGTGAACCCTACAAACAAAAAGTCTAATAGATTTTAAGTTAAGCGTTGATTTTATGGGCTTGAATTACTTAAAGGATATGAACGTGCAACTTGTGGTGTTCAGAAGAGACGAAAGAGAAGAAAACTTTAGAGCATTTATGAAAAAACAAACCAGATACTTCAAATTTAAAGCAAAGGCTTGTAAATATTTGTGATTGCAAACTTCTCAAAATAGTATTTCAAGATCCTATAACAGAAAGTTTCCTAAAAGAGCTTTTTGTTTTATAATGCAAAATCACTAAAACTTTCAAGAAAAAGGTCAAGAAGGAACTTTGAAACAATAACTCTTTTCTTTTTATAAAAAGACAACCTACGCTGCAATAACCAAACTAAATGCATGAATGCAATCTTTTTTTGATTTTTTGAAATGCTTAAACAAGAAAAACAAAAGTAAAAGATTATTTTTGTTTTTCAAAGCATATACTGGATAGAAAGAGAAGATAAAACCCAAGACTCATACAAACCTTAGACCACTGCGTGAATGCAGGGACTCACAAGAATCCAGAGGAGGATCTAACGCTTATAGGCCAACTCTAAACCTCAAAGGCAAACAAAAGAAGATCAAGAAATAAGTTAAGATTGAATCTCTAACCCAACGTAAGACCACTAACAGAGACCTTGTAAAGTCCAAGAAAGGCTCGAGAATCCCAAAGCTTCTGTCAAGAAAGAGAAAAACTCTTTTTTTTTAAACCTTTCAAAACACAGAGACGCGGGTTGTTGTACCAGCAGCTCGCGTATGTACGCAGGTTGTATATTGTGCATACTGTGTATGTACGCAGACTGTATACTATGCAGATTGTGTATGTGCGTGGGCTGAACCAAAGCAGGGCGCGTACAAATCTGAAAATTTTCAAAAAGAAAAAGGGCTTGGCAGACTGACTGGGCAGGGAAGGCTGGTAGACATCTGGAAGGTGACCAGAGACCCTAAATTGACTCAGTAAACCTAAAAAAACTCAAAAAAAAACTGAAAAATAAAAAAAAATAAAAAAAATCTCCCACTAAGACCCTAGAGAGACTCCCCAGTGGAGTTTTCAATTCCGCTAGCGGGGAAAATCCCCCTATTACTATATTGGGTTGAAGTACAGGCAGAGCACTAACTTCCCTTAAAAGACAATTCTATTCCTAAGCTACCCTAAAACTATCTAAACTGAAGGACAAGAGAGAGGAAGGAAGATCAGTAGGTGAACCTTTGGTCCTAACGTCCAGTATAGACCTCCTTCACCTTTATAGCTTCCTAGATTGCGGGTCTCCTCCCAAAGCTGACTTGCAAGAACACACAATGCTACAAATATACAATCTCTTACTGGTTACTTTCAATATTCAGATATAAGCATAGATGCATTAATCAATAAAACATAAAGACACAATGTATTGGGACATGAAATAACTCTTTTATCCAATATGAAGATTAGAAAGATTACAACCTTCTTATCGGCAAACGCTCCACGAACCAGGTCCGGGCTCCTCTTATTGCTGCTCCAAGTGCATCATTCCCATGCTTGCCTCTCACAACCAACTGATCTCTTTGGGAAAAGGGAAAGGGTTGTATAAGGAGAAAGGGCTGGAGAGGAATGTTGAGGCCAAATCTCAGAAAGGGTTGCAAAACTTGGGCTAAAAGAGGAAGGGATTTTGGCAGAGTTTACTTGTTCTCTTGCTTAATGTTGTAAATGGGACCCCAATACCTCTTTTTATATGAGAAAAAGATGGTTATTTGGTTTTGGGACTGGCTACAATGGGTGAAATGGTTGGGAAACCCTCGATAACCCGTAAACTCCGTCGAATTCCTTGCAATTATATATTTTTTGCAACTTTTGGAGGTAAACACAAGCTGTATAGCATGCAACTCGCATATGTACGCGGGCTAACTAGTATGCAACTAGCGTGTGTACGCAGGCTGTAGTTCAACAGGGCGCGTACATGTTCCAAAAAATGGTTTTTTAAGAAGGATCCTCAATAGTAATTTGGAAAATTGTGTAAGTGAAAAGGCCAATGCCATGTATGCATAGGTAGGGCATTTTTGGAATGTAACACCAATTCAAAGACTTAACTTTCTTCTCCCATGTAAAGGATGAGAATCATACAATCAAAACTACCAAGGTTTGATGAATTAAATCTTGAACCTCTAAATATTGCAATGAAAGGGGGTTGAACTTTAAAGGGAGGGCATCATAATATTTTGTAGGCTCAACCCTTGATACGATCGATTTGTGGTATAACATAAATGACAAGAAGATTTCAACATATAGATAAACATTCTCTAGAAGGAGTGGACTTTGAATGGGGAAATTATTTAGTCTTTCCTAGACATGACCAAGCATTGATCTCATATTTCTCTAAGTAAACTCCATCTTTCTCAAATGGAGTTCCATCAAATCCCACTTCAAGATGAGATTGTTGACCATTTCCCTACATGGGGTTTAGATGAAAACCCTTACCCTCTTCTCCCTTGAACTCAAGATTAGTTTAAGGTGCCCCACAAAGATAATGTTTACCAATTCTAAGGAGTCTTCAAACACATTGAGAGATTCCCAACATGTTTTCTTGTTGCGCCATATGTTCGGTGAATAAATGTTGAAAATCTAGATAGAGTGCATTGTTTCTCAGTCTGAGACCTGAGTGAATACCCAACCCAGCTTCAACTAAGCTAAGTGTTGACGAGGACTCACTACTAATGGTCCTAGAGGGTGCCAATTCTTGCAGAAGAACCTCTTGCACTAATGCAGATCCCCTGTCTTCCTCTCCATATTCGATTTCTCAATTCCATGAGAGAGGAATCATCTAGCTTTGTTTCTTGGAAAAGGACTAGAGCAAGTTTCTTTATTCTAATAAGGCTACACAAATACTCTTGTTTTTTCCTACTACCTAAATCTCTACAATTCCAACATAGCTACTTCATTTCTTACCTTGGGTGGATTTACTTCATCCACTAAAGGCACTTGGTAGGGTGGTTTCAGACCCTGGTGCCTTGTTCTAGTTTGATTTTTCTTAATGGCCATCCTTATTCAACTTTCCCCCTTGCATTATCGGGGCATTTAGGTACTCTGTCTCATCTTATTCTTGGTTAAGCTTGGATTTGTTTATGGTCAAAACTAGAATTGGGGCATCCATGGGATGGTGCTTTGAGGTAAAGTCCAACAAATTCTCAAAGACTTGTTCAACTACATTATGAGATGACTTTGGGAGTGGGTTGACATGCAAGTCATAACCCTTCGACAAAAATTAACATGGGTTTTTCTTAGGGTGTTTCATGTTCTCCTTTTCCCATTGGTGTGTTGGTTTTGAGAATTTCAAATTTGTTCATGGCGATAGGGGTTGGGTTGCCCTTGGGTGCCAAGGCCAACTTTGCTAGGGCTTTCTATGGTGGGGCATGCAGGGGTTTTGGTTATTTCATTGGAATCTCTTGAGTCAGTTGGAGCTTCTTGTAGTGCTTTGGAAAATGACTGTATTCATGATAATGGTTGCAATTGTAGGGCAATGATTCATAGTCCAATGTTTAAATGTGAGATTGCCCTTTTATATGGAGCTAAATCGTTTTTGGCAATATTTTCTCCAGATCTAGCTCTATAGAGATATAAGTGTACACATATTGGTTTCTTTTAGCTATTCCTTATGGATATATTGCTTGTGGGAGTTTCTAACTTTGAGGAGGGTTTGGTCATCCTAGAAAATTAATGGAGGTGGGGTAGTCAAACCCAAAATGAAACCATGGATGTTATATCTTCCTTCTAGTTGAATTTCATAGACATCTTATTAAGGTACATCCCATTAGGACCCACAAATTAGGGTCCATTCCCCAAAATCATTTTTTTTATCCTCCTTATGCTCAAAGAGAAAGGCATAGTAGCCTTTGCCACAAAAGAAAGTATGCATTTGGCCTTTGATGAGGATATGCCAATTTGTTTTTAGCCACGTTTTCATCATTCTAGGAGAGGGCCACATACTAGTAAACTACTCAATCAATGCTCTCTCATAGAACACGAGGGCCTTTCTTATTGGTATCATAGACGTGATAATTACAATTGGAATTTAAACTATTTTTTTCACAAAGTGAAAATACTTGACACAAAATGATTTTATCTTCTTCGAAGTAACACTGACAATAGCTTGGAAAGTAGAGGTATCTTGGGTAAAAGATGAGCTAGAAAAGGAGTTGGAGGGAGAGCTAGAGAGGTCACTCCTCCCTTGTAGGTCAACCATGTATGTGCTGAAGAATGCAGTGAGGCCAAGAAAACCTTGGCAAGAGTAACACTTAATGAGTTTCGTTCACTCCAAATGTGATAACTTACAATGTACTTATTAATGGGTTTTGGAGAAAAGGTGATTAACCAGTGTTGTAGGACGTATGTCAACATGGTAGATGCAAGATTTGTGCCCGATCATGTCTCTTATAAATAGTTATTAGAGGTCTTTGAAAGCATGGGGATCTAATTAAGAAAGGAGATACTTGTTTCTAAAGTATGCTTGAAAGAGTTATCTACCGAGTCATGCTATTTTTGATGCATTGGTTGATGGATGTATCAATGAAATAAATATGAAGGAGGCCTTTGGATTGCATGATTGAATCATTTCATTAGGCTTGGTGCCCATGTTTTGTGTATAATGGACTCTTTCATGCTTTTTCCAAGAAGGCAATATCTTAGAGGCTTCCAAGCTAAAGTTTGGAATTTTTTTACACCAGATGTGGTTACAAATAATTTGCTTATAAATAGTATTTGCAAACATGGTTGGATTTATGAAGTTTTTGACTTGCATGATGAAATGGTAAGGAAAAGGTACATTCTTTACAAATTTAGTTATACCGAATTCATTTATGGGCCCTTGCAAGAAAGGGAAAACATAAGCAACATATGAACTCTTTTTTTTTTGAAGATATGAAGAAATAGATTGTGTGGGGATCACGTTGTAGACAATATCCTTATTAAGAGATATTACAAGGAAGCCAAATTGCACAAGGCTTTAAAATTATACAAAGATATGATAGTAAGAGGGATTTAGATTAGTGCCTTGATTGTATATGATAGTAAGAGGGATTTAGATCAGTGCCTTGATTGTTACATTTATTCAGGATGTGCTCATGGATGGGCTTGGAAATAAAAAACATTGTTTAAGATGCATAATGATATGGTTGTGTTAGGTTTTGACACACATAATGGTGAACTTATTGATAATGCAGTGAAAGTCACTTATAACAAGCACAACACTGAATACTGCAATCAATATAAAAGGAAGTTGAGGTCAAGGCACCACCACATATATAGAAAACAAAAGAGTATTCATTGGAAATAATAACATGTGAAGGTAATAAATAACATCCAAATAACCTCTAAGAAGAAAAAATCGACCAAGGAACTTGCCACTAGAAGAACATTGACACAACAACTACAAGAAGAACCATGTATGAAACACGAGACACCAACATGTGCTCAAGAAACCCCTGAAAACAAAGGCCAACCAAGTAATTCATAATTACCAACCGAAGCCAAAAGCACAAATAAGGGAAGGTGCTTTTAATTTAAATATGAAGCCATCCCACTACTAAAAGTCGAGAACAAATAAACTAATGCAAATCACAAATTAAAAACCCTTGCAACAATCCTTGCAATATAAAACAAACTATTATCCAAAAACATCGTAGACTCCAATCTCCTCCCTAACACATTGACCTTTTCACTCTACCTAACCACAACATGCTCTATGCATACTATAAGTGAAACACTAGTGAAATTTGAAATAAAAGCTTAGGGAGAGGAAGATGGCAAGCACCTCTCCTTCCATTATCCCATGTTCTACTAGACCTTATGAAATCCTATTATATCATGAAACAATTTCAAAACATATAAATAGAATACAACTTAGTCATATAAATATAATTTTTATACTTTTATTAAGTATTTTTAGATTAATAAATTGTATTATTTTTTAACAAACCATCTTAAAAATTTGCACTGCAACAACGCACACTCCATGCTTATCATTGACTTCATTAGAGTTAGGGCACATTCTTCATAGGGAATTAATATAACCAAAGAAGGTGCCCCTAACCTTCACTTTAGAGGCTTTTAGCAAATTACTCCAGCCAAATCTASCCCATTCCCACTAAACGACCGCTAATTTTAACCAATTCMTTCAAAGAAAATTCCTCTCGAGCGCGCACACCGCACTGTCATGGATGCTCTAGACAATGAGGAAAATGCTTCAAATCGCACTCAGAAATCCTAACATTTGCTGCAAAACTACAAATTTCACTTCACATCCATCACAARTCTKCTCCTGTTCTTTCAACATCCTTTCAGAAACAGATTCGACACCTAAATACCAATACAACAATGGTTTTCTTGCAGAAAACAATGAAGTACCGTCGTCGAAACCCTCAGACTCTGATGTCGTGGATCAAGTTTGTGGGTTCTTGCGTCACAATCAATGGAATCTGCTACAAAAAATGGTGCCCAGATTGACGCCTTCCCGAGTCGTCACAGTGCTGTTGAGATATAGGGACGAACCGCGAGTTGCTCTGGAGTTTTTTCTATGGGTAGGAAAACAGCTAGGGTTTCAACACACAGTTGAATCGTATTGTGTTACAATCGATATTGTGAGCAGAAGCAGAATGTGGGTTTATGCCCAGGCTTTGCTTCAGCGTTTTGTGATGGAAAGGGGTAAGGATTCAGTGTTGGAAACTGTTCAGTATTTGGTTAATAAATGCCAGAATTCAGTGGTTTTGGATATGTTGATTGATTTGTTAACTAGGGCTAAGATGTTTGATGAGGTTATTGCAGTGTTTAATGTTATATGTGAGTGTGGATTTGGTCATTCTGATAGGAGTTACGATAATCTGTTGATAAGTCTGAAGAAAGTAGGGCTGTTTTCAGATTTTGACATTACAATGGTGCAGGATAAAAGATTGAAGGGCAATAGGGAAATGTATTGGGTTAAATCTAGGAGTTTGGGCTGTAAATATAGGAGGAAAGAAGGCATTGGTGGTTTGTTTTTTGGTTTTAATTGTAAAATGCCAATGAATGGGCATTATTACAAGGATAGAAGGGGGGGATTGAAACTTGTAGGTACAAAGAAGGAAGAGGGAATTGAACTGTGTAATGAGACCAACATTTCTTCTGCTGGTTCAGATTTTTCGGGGAGGAATAACAGATTCATAAAAAGGGATACTACGAAGCATGTTGTCCATGGTCATCGGCTTACAGTGATCAAGTACAATGCTCTGATAAGTGTTTTATGTAGGAATGGTAAAATTGGGGCTGCTTTTAGAGTTAAAGATGAGATGGTCAGGAGGGGTTTTCGTCCCGATCTATTTACTTATAATACTCTCATGAATGGGCTTTGTAAGTTGGGTGATATGGAAGGGGCAAATGAGCTTCTAAAAGATATTTTTGAGAAGGGTTTTTGTCCTGATCGTGTCACGTATAATACATTGATGGATGGGTACTGCAGGAGAGGCGAGGTGGAAAAGGCACTGGCATTGGTGTATACAATGGTGCAAAATGGTTTCCAACCCGATATTTTTACATGTAATATACTCATCAATGGGCTTTGCAAAAGAGGCCAGATGGAGGAGGCGCAGAAGCTTTTGATTGAAATATTGGACCGGCATAAGACCTCTAACTTAGTTACTTCCACCATCCTGATTAATGGGTGCTGCCTCAAGGGCAACATGCAAGAGGCAGTAGCGCTGTGGAAAGAAATGATAGGAAGAGGAGTCTTGCCAGATACTGTTGCATACAATGTGCTTATCAATGGATTTGGTTTGGAAGGAAATATGGGGTATGCTTTCAAACTGTTTGGGGAAATGATAAAAAAGGGTCTTGTACCTGATGTGATTACTTACAACGTACTTATTAATGGATTTTGTAGGGAAGGTGACCTACAACAGGCTTGCGGGATGTATGCCAAGATGATAGATGCAGGACTTGTGCCAGATCTTGTCTCTTATAAAATAGTTATTAGAGGTCTTTGCAAGCATGGGGATCTTAATAAAGCAAATATTTATTTTCAGAGAATGCTTGAAAGTGCTATCGATCCAGATCATGTATTTTTTAATGCACTGATTGATGGGCACAGCAACGAGGGAAATATGACAGAGGCTTTTAGATTGCATGATGAAATGACTGCATTAGGCTTGGCGCCAAATGTTTTTACGTACAATGCACTCATTCATGGTCTTTGCAAAGAAGGCAATATCTCAGAGGCTTTCAAGCTAAAGTTTGAAATGATTGCAAATGGTTTCATACCTGATGTTGTTACATACAATTTGCTTATAAATGGACTTTGCAAACATGGTTGGATATCTGAAGCTTTTGAGTTACATGATGAAATGATAAGGAAGGGTCTTGTTCCTGACAAATTCACCTATACCGAACTCATATCTGTCCTTTGCAAGAAAGGGAAAACACAAGAAGCTCATGAACTCTTTTTGAAGATGCAAAGAAATGGTTTGTGTGTGGATCATGTGGCATACAATATCCTCATTAAGAGATACTGTAAGGAAGCCAAATTGCACAAGGCTCTAAAACTTTATGAAGAGATGGCAGTAAAAGGACTTTTGACAACGACCCCTATTCAGAATGTGCTTATCGATGTGCTTGGCAAGAAAGGCACTGTTCAAGAAGTTCTCAAGATGCATAATGAGATGGTCTTAAAGGGTCTTGTGTCTGGTTCTGATTCACACAATGGCTAGTCAATTGGCAATGCGGTGAAGGTCACTTGTAGGAAGCATGGCGCTGAACAATGCAATGAATACAAAGGCTACTGCAGCCACTGAAGTATACTCGCAAACAAAAGCTCCCGATTGCAGATTTTACACACAAAAGTTAAATTCCAAAGGATCCAATTAATGAGAAGTCTAATCCGGTAATTCTTAAATTTATGTAATAATATCTTTCCTATTTTTTTCAGTATTTTAATTAGCATATTGAAGTTCTTTGCTTAATAGTATGGACTCCATATTTGCAAATTGAAATATTGGGCTTAATAGTACGAATCCCCTAAACATTTTTGAATTGACTACAGCTTCTCACCTTCTGCCATTTGGAACCCTTTACTGCTGTTCCTTCACTCTCACATACAAAGTAGAATCTGCAATGTGAGGCCAAACTCCCCCTGACAACCATCATTGGTGTACCTTCTATTGGTTTGCCATGGCCCATCACTCATGTTGAAAGTATAACTTGTAGGTTTGGCAGTGATATGAACTCCCCTAGACAAACCACTAAACACCACCACTTCCTGAAAACGTTCTGTCTGCAAGGAGGGCCACTTGAGACTCTTTCAACAGGCTACCTGTAAGAATCCAGTCACAATGTCCAATACACCAATCAGGTCTTCATCAACCAGACCCTTTTTTAACCTTAAAAATTGTGTGACCCGTACACATCTTGAGGGACCTAGCAGTAAAAAAACAAAATCATTTGTTAGTCTTCATCTTTTTGGAAAAGCCATGTGCACTTGAACTTTTCACCATGAACTCTATTGAAATTTGAGTATGAGAGGTATTGCGGTAACGCTAAAGAATGTATAATGCGATTTGTAGATTAATGATCTGGTTACACCAATGGTACTGATATTTCTTTTTTCTTTATTATTCAATGGATTAGATTATAGGTAAAGACGAGATGGAGCAGTGCACAAAACAGCTTCAAATGGCCAAAGAGCATGTAGAGTTTTGTTTAGTGTGGCTTCCTCTCCTCTATTGGCATGACATGCTGGCCATCTTTATTACTGTTGGAGAATATAAGAGCCCACATTATGAAAAAAGGTCTGAACTAAGCTACTTGCAAATAAGATGGTGTCGTTTGATAGGTCATTTTTAAAATTTTGGATAAATTTAGTGGTTTTCCTTGTCTTATGGCTTAACAAATTGGTAATATAGGCCATTGATGCAGCTCAGTCTTAGGTAAATCATACCATTCTTTTGATAGTAGGTGATATCTTTCTAGATGTAAAACACATACGACATTGCTGAATTTCTCCTTGATAATATCGAGATTGTTGGGCCCACTAATATGGTGCAAGTCATAGCTGGTATGCACTTGTGTGCAAAGTTGTAAGGTTGATCTAGTCTCATATATTGGACTCTAATCATAGTGTAGAAATTCAAACCTATTTTATGAAAATTTGAATAATGAAATTTCGTGGATATCAGAGGTCTCCTAGGTTTGAAATACATCATTCCATTTATCATACACCATCATTATTCCCAAGCTATTTGTAGAAAGTTATCTAATTTGGAGTTGTTGAACTTACCTGAGATGTATCATATGATATGCCTCAAATTCCATCATGTTGAGTTCTGTTATAGAGGTTATGCTAGGATATAAGGCTTACATTTGTAGAAAGTTATCTAATTTGGAGTTGTTGAACTTACTTGAGATGTCTCATGTGATATGTCTCAAATTCCATAATGTTGAGTTTTGTTATAGAGGTTATGCTAGGATATAAGGCTTACATTTGTATTAAAGTCACTTTATGACTTTAGGCTATAGTTTATGCTTTTGTTCACTTTGTGTAGAGCGGTCTATCCCAATCATATATAAGGAGGTGAACTCCATTGTAATAGATGCACCAATTATTCATTAATAATATCATATTGTGCTATTGTGAGTATCTTTCTTTGAGCTCAATTATGTGATTCAACCCTATTGAAGTCTTCATCATTTAGTGATCTAGCTCATTTTGTAATATGGTATTAGAACATGGAAGAGTCCAGGAGTTCGAAGCCGTATCAAGATTCTCGGGCCTTTGAAAGACAAGGTTTCCACTCTTGCAACTTCAATAGTCTTAGAGCCACAAAGTCCATGCAAGTGTGAAGACCTAGGGATTGTTGTTGACAGAGATAAATCGAGGGATCACTAGCATGTCTTCTCAAACTCTAGAAGACATGATTTTAGCTCTCTTAGTTGAAGAAAAGAGAACCATTGTAGGTGATATAGAAGATGATACTCAACCTGAGATTGCATTATACTCAAGATACAATCGTAGTAGATCAGCGAAAGACGGGGAGATGGAATGTCATTATTGCAAGAAAATGGCCGACACAACCTAAAACTGTAGATTTCGAGTTAATAATGTTCTCAAGGGAAAACTCAAAGATAAACCACATGTAGTGAATGTATCCATCATTGAAGATCCATAGGACGCTGACAACGGTGATGACTTTACTGAAGAAAGGACATTTTATGCATTTTAAAAAGTCTGCACCTTGAAAACAGAAAGGGATCTAATGTAGATAAAGCTCAGCATGGATGTTTGTTTAGATAGTTCGGGAGTGTGTGAATCTTGGGAATTATACCCTTATG
>SNQJ01S0056888.1:65491-93715 GCA_010110895.2 Picea sitchensis
TTGTACTTGAACATTTAAGTGGGGTAAAAGGAGGTTGCCCCCTCGAAGAGGCTTATTATCTGAAATTATCTCTTTTTCAAGGCGTTGAGTACTTTTCCTGAGGTTTTTCTATGCTATATTGATGTTTGGTTCTTAACAACAATTCCACTTTTATATCATATTCTACTATATAGATATATAGATAGATAAATATAAACTAGCATGTTTTTTACTATGTCAAGATACTAAACAATTCCTCTTACATTAAAGCAACTTATACTTAAAATACAACCAACAACTCATATCTTCACATTTCACATTAAAAAAATGACAAAGTGTTCAACATACTTGGGTTTATTGGCATATTCTAGTAGAATACTTTGGTGTATGCTTCATAAAAAGACCTATTCATTCACAATTAAATATTTCAGTAGTGGACTTCGGTGCATATCCATGTATGTATGCTTCCCAGCAAGGAGTATTTCACTTTTATCCCCTTAACTCGCCTTCTAATATTACCTTAAACAAGAATTGTGACCCCAAGATGAATGCTTAGATAAAGGCATGTTTATGTCCTTGATTTTACAAGGGTGCTAGAAAATTCTAACATGAATCCATGCACTTTCCTATCAACATTTTATTATTAATCTTTACACATTCCTATCTACATCTTCATTTTCCTATTTGAAGGGACTAGATCTGAAATTAAAAATGTTATTTGTTTGTATGCATTTGTATTAATGTTTACGCTTTCCTATTTACATTTTCTTTTTATCAATTTTCCTATTTGAAGGGATTTGATCCGAAATTAACAATGTTATTTGTTTGTATGCCTTTCTCTAAAATTGATGAATGTACCATAAATTTAGTTCATATGATTTCTAAGATAAATGGTCACCAATTCATTTGTAACAACTAAGAAGAGTCTCTTTAGCATGTCCCTTTCTCTATTCCTCACCTTTATAAATATTGCTAGCATCTCCTCTAGCATAAAAATATATAGTTTTGTTTCCATTAGGAGACATGAGCTTCTTGAAGCCCTCTATAATTGACATAGAGTCTTTTGGTGCACCCTTTTACCTAGATAGGTTTCCCTCCCACAAGATATATATCAGTAATTCATTTTATTCCTTGCTCCATCCCTTTATCATGTTCCTATACAATACTCAATCCAAATTTCCCATAGCTCTTCCTCTCCATCCCTTTATCATGTTCCTATACAATCCTCAATCCAAAAATTTCCCCATAGCCCTACCTCATGTCATATATTTTCTTTTGGATACATCAAGAAAGTTTTTCACATGATCAATAACAATAGAGTTACATATGAGGAAGACCTACACATTGAGTTCCTCAAACATGGTATTCACTCTATCAACTTACATATTGTCAATTTGTTCGATTTATTGCGTTGTTTGATCAAGTTCTCATTTCACATGGTTCCACCATATCATCCACCCCATTTTGAAATCAATTTTTAGTTAAGATCCTACAATTACATGAACATCATGATTGGACACACTTAAATACCTGTTATCAAATATAGTTAAGATCCTGTGTCAATGGCATAATTTTGTTTTTAAAAAAACACCAACATTGGTTGCTTTAACGACTAACATGTTCATCGATAGTATTGCCAATTGGTTGCAAAAAGCAACGTGTTAGTCTCTAGAGTCACCAATGTGTTATTCGGTCGAGAAACCAATGTGTTAGTCGCTTGTATTTCCATTTGGTCGCAAACTAGGTCACTTGGTCGTTCTAGCGACTAATTGATCTTCCTTCGTTTGATGTTTTTAACTGATGGTTTGGTCTCTCTAGCGACTAAGATTCATCGTTCTATCGACTCATAG
Source organism: Picea sitchensis (assembly GCA_010110895.2). Taxonomy (NCBI): domain Eukaryota; kingdom Viridiplantae; phylum Streptophyta; class Pinopsida; order Pinales; family Pinaceae; genus Picea; species Picea sitchensis. The sequence goes on from SNQJ01S0056888.1 coordinate 67,321, forward strand.
TGTTTTATTGACTAAGTTTGCCAGGGTTGTCTTGGTCACTCTTGTGAATAATATTAGTCGTTTGACCAACTAACATTCGTCGCTAGCCAAACTTTTCCCTACTGTTAATAAGCTTATTTTCCTGGTCGCTAGACCGATGAAGATCCATGTGTGGACGCTAGACTGACAAATGGATTCTGACGAAAAAAAAATCATCTTGGTCGCAAAAATGACTCTATGCCGACAAAAATTTGTCTCTACTTCGTCACAAAAATGTTCAAATTTAATAGTGTATCATCAATACATCATCACCACAAGGAACACAAAGAACACAAGATGTATGTACAATTTTCCTTTTATTATGGACTACAATCCTTGGGTTATCAGCAACAATTTAATAGAGTACAACTCTACAAGAGAATCAGTTGTATAATGCAAGACTTAGCTTACACCCTCAACACCAACTGAGATGAGGAAACAATCATCAACAGATATCAATCTATCAATAGGTACGCAACCTGTCGGTAGTGAAACACACGTATGTACACTCCCTACCAGTAGTACAACTTGTGTATGTACGCGACCAGTATGTAATACAGCCTGTGTATCACTTCTGAGTTACTTAGGGTTTTCTCTTCAAGATGAACTCAGATCCTTTGCAACCTTCAATCACATTCTCTTCTATCTATCACTGTCCAATCTAACTCATAACCAATCACAACACATCCAATCTCTCCAACAAATTACTCATTCTCCTCAAACATACAATATGAATGATACTCAATAATGTATAAGAAAACAACATACTATAGAAATCATATCAGTATTGAATCATAAGAGTGTTTCTCACTCCATCAACCGACACAAACCAAATAGCAACAACCATATGAAGAATGCCTTAAGCATTCACCACACAACAAGAAAGAGTATCCATCAAGAAAACAATGTAACCATACCATAGCTTCTATGGTATATCTGAGCCCATGGAATGCATATTTGGAACTTTCTTTAGATTTCAGGAACTTGGCACCAACTCATCACACTCAAGTCTCCATGACTTTATTCAACTGTATGCACCCTAATTCACTGTCAGCGCACGTACGTACACACCCTAATACACTGTCATCCCGCGTATAAATCGATATGTACGCACCTTAATACACTGTCAGCCCACGTACACCTTAGAAACTAGGGTTTATGAACTTCCAAAACTTTCACCGTCAAGATATCAGACTTGCTGAAACTTTGATGGGTCCATGAGATTCTCCAATCACTCTCTCTCTCATAATAGATCTTCAAGATATGCTCAAGAGATACTTTTTACAAGAGACCCCTTGCCTCTTATTTATACTCTCCAAGTAGCTTCCTTAAAATCATCTTCTAGGTCACTTGGCCCACATATCCACTTGACCACTTAACCCTCTTTCCTCATTTATGGGTTAACCTTTTCATAACTACTTTCCATAAATAGGAAGTTCTCCATTTATTTGATTATTAAAATAATATTCCTTGACTTTGTCACTTTACTTTATTATTTAAACAATCTCTTCTCTTTATTTAAATAATATCTTCTTTGTAGTAATTTTTAATTCTTGACCTTTTGGGGCTCCAAGCCATCATATGAGGGTCCTCCAAATCCATAGGGCCATAACTCTCAAACCATGAAGATTTATGTGACATTCCACATACCACCAGAAATGGCATGACAAGCATTATCGATCTAGGATAGTTCACTAAAAACTTCACTGATCTTCATCTCAATATTCCACATATAAGAATGGCTTATCTAACCATACTTCTAGGATAAATCAACCACAAAGTGATGCAGAAGCATCACAAGAAAGCACAAAACAGAGGACATCCGGATACGCACCAGCACACATTTTAGAGATATTTTGAATTTCAAAAGGATGGCATATTAATGTCATATCTGGAGAGACATAAGTGATCTTAAATGTTTTTGGAATTGTAACGTAGATTTCGAGAGATTTCTCTCATCTGTCAGTTGTAGGAAATTAATGTAATGAATGTACAGTAGTTGTAGGCTTTAATTCAATTAGATAGCTTAGAGTTGTAGGAGGGAAAACTTGAGAAATCTCCCTCGTATGTATTCTATTGGATCATTTATTTTCATTGTAAGATATATAGAGCAAGAGAGAATAGGAGGGCAGAGAAGAAAATAGACTGTATAAGTTGTATAAGAAGATAGATGTTTCTATAGAACCCATGTACAAAACAACTGAGTCAATATAAGAATTATTTGACTCAATTCATGGTGTTGTGATGAATACTATTTGCATCTATTGAATGGTATGTTTACGGTTTGCTTATATGTTCTATTATTATTTTGTTTCAATGCTTTATGCATATAATTTCATGCTGAATGTATGAAGTCTGTGAGAGGGAGAGTATGAGTTTCAATTGTTTCTCTTACTGATAATTCCTGCAAGGAGTGCAGTGAAAGTCCGCAAGGAGTGCGTTGACAAGATTATGAGTTTTATCTCAGAGATCTCAGGACGGATACCATTGTTTTCATACCAGCAAAAGTGCAAGGATAACATCGAGCCATGAAAGGTGTGCGCAGGAAGGTTGATGTCTTAGAATTTTCCAACCTAATGAGTGGTTGAAGAGATATTGTCGCAAGGAGTGTGCAAAGTTGGAGAGTTCAGATAATCAATGATTACCATGAAGGTCGCAAGGAGTGCGAGTTAAATTCCTTGGAACTCTTGAGTTGCAGCCAAAATCAAGCTCAGGAGGGATGAGTCTTGGAGAATTCAAGGGAAGGACGAGGGTCGAATAAATCTCATAGAAACTAAGTTCAGGAGGGAAGACGCCAAGTTATTTGTCTAGGAGTCTTTGAGAACTTGAACGAATGATTGAGTTTCTCATAGGGAGAAGCACTGATTTTTCGTGGACCATTGGATCTAGTGGATCAGAGAAGAGGTTAAGGTTGCGTGTCTTTCAACACTCTCAAGATCAGGAGAGGTAGAAACCATTAGATCTGAATTAATGAGAGCCATTGGTTTGGGTTCTTTAAATTTCATCATTTCGAAAGTCGAAAGTGTGGAGGAAGTCATTTTCAAGAATCCCCGATACGCGAAGTCCCGACATGATCTAGACCATCATATCGTGGAAAGTTCAGGACCGTTGATTTGTAGAAAATAAGTCATGAGTTCATACTTTGGGAAAAGGAGGACAGATACATCGTGAACTCATGATACATGAAATCCTGACATGCTCGGAGGTGGACCCAGGGTTAGACTAGAGGTCATATGATAGCAGCATAAGGGAGGAGATAAAGACCCGTTAGCCCTTTTCAAGGTTTTGGGAATCGAGGGAGTCGGTGGGGACTCACAATAGAAATCGAAGGAAGGAGGCAAGTTGTGGTTTGAATTTTCATGGGAAGATTGAAATAATTCCACCGAGAAGACATCAAGATAGACCCATGCCCGATCCAACTGTGGAAAGGGAAATGAGAGAAATTTGTGCTCGATTGGATGCTATGGAGACATCACAGAGGTGAAAATATGATACTAGATATATCAGTGAGGCCAAAAGAAAAAATGAAGTTGGAGACAAAGAAGAAGTTGTAGCCAAAGATGTTTCACAGGAACATCTATTCAAAGTTGTTGCAAGAATAGGGGCCAAAGAAAAAATAGACATCCTGATGTATGAAGGCAACTTAGATGTTGAGGAGCTGCTAGATTGGTTTAGATGTCTGGATAAATACTTCGACTATGAGGATATTAACGAAGATAAGAAAGTAAAACATGTCATCACTAGACTGAAAGGGCATGCATCACTATGCTGGGATGAACTGTAGGCTGATAGGCGTTGCAAAGGAAAACAAAGAATCAAAAGATGGGGTATGATGGTCACAAATATGAAATCCAATTTTATACCCAGAGATAACCAAATTAATCTGTTTCGAAGAATGCATAATTTGAGACAGAAAGGGATGACAGTGAAGGAACACACTGACAAATTTTACAAACTCAATATCAGAGCTGGTCATCGCGAGAGTGATGATGAAAAATTCCCCAGATACATGAATGGATTGAGATAGAAAATTCAATATGAGATGAGCATGGTGACAATCAGGAATGTAGAATATTCTTATCAAATTGCTTCAAAGGAAGAAGTAAAATTGGCCCGAAAGCAAGGTCAAAGGGGCAGAGGTAGAAGTTAGAGCAGAGGCAAAGAAATTTCCCAGGATAGAGTATAGAAGCCCAAGGATGAAGAAAAGAAACCTCATAAGCACCCAGAAAGGGGAGGAAGCTCACAAGGAGGACAATATCCCGATAGGAACACTTTTCCTCGAGCAAGAGGAAGAGGAAGAGGCAGAGGTGGTGAAATAGAGTGTTTTGTCTGTGGAAAGATAGAACACAAGTATTTTGAATGTCCCAATAGAAAAAGGAATGGAGGAGGAGAAGCTCACATTTTAGAAGCGCAAAGGAGAAATGTTGCGGAAGAATATGCAGAAGGCGGAAGATCCTTAATGATGAGGAAAATTCTCGTGAAGCTAGAGAATGAGATAGAGAATCTAGTCCAAAGGAACAATTTGTTCAGAACTGCTTTCAAGACCAAGGATTGGGTATGGAAGGTAATTGTGGATAGTGGAAGAACGAATAATCTAGTATCCACATAAATGGTGGAGAATATGGAATTGGAGACATTTGCACATCTGAGCCCATACAAGGTTTCGTGGTTGCAAAAAGGATATCATGTAACAGTCACTAAACAATGTTTAGTTGAATTTAAGATAGGGGGATATAGAGATGAGATTTTATGTGATGTTATTCCCATGGATATCTATCATATTTTGTTGGGGAGACCATGGAAATATGACAGGAATGGTATTCATGACGGAAAAAATAACACATACACCTTGGAGAAGAATGGTAGAACACATATGTTGCTGCCAATTGAAGACAAGAAGGTGAAAGAAGAAACAAGAAATACTATACTTATCATGAGTAGGAAGGAAATTCTGGATGAATTCAAGAAGGACGAAGAAATTCATTTTGTTGTGGTGAGAAAACCTAGAGTCATCTTGAACAATACTTCGATGGATGATATACCTGAGGAAATTCAGGAAATGATGGAGAATTTCGCTGATATAGTGGTGGAAGATTTACCTTGTTCGTTGCTGCCCATCAGAAGTATAAGACATCACATTGACCTTATACCGGGAGCGAGTTTACCAAACAAAGAAGCGTACATACTAACACCACACAAGAATGAAGAAGTTAAGAAGCAAGTCCATGATTTGATGGACAAGGGGTTGATTAGATAAAGCTTGAGTCCATGCATTGTGCCAACACTGTTAAGTCCAAAGAAGGATGGTGGATGAAGAATGCATACAGACTCGAGGGCTATAAACAAAATCACCATCAGGTATAGATTTCCTTTACTGAGGATGGATGACTTGATGGATTGCTTGAGTGGAGCAATTTTTTTTTCAAAAATTGATTTGAAAAGTGGATATCATCATATTAGAGTGAGGGAAGGTGATGAATGGAATACCGCATTCAAGATGAATGAAGGTTTGTATGAATGGCTTGTCATGCCGTTTGGTTTGATGAATGTGCCAAGTACTTTTATGAGATTAATGACCGAAGTGTTGAAGGATTTCATTGGAAAATTTGTAATTGTGTATCTTGATGATACACTGATATTCAGTAAGACTGAGGAAGAACATTTGAGACAATTGAATCTAGTGATGAGGAGGTTGAAGCAAGAGAAGTTGTTGATAAATCTGAAGAAGCCATCTTTCATGAAGAAGGAACTCATTTATTTAGGGTTTGTGATCTCTTCGATTGAGTTGAAGATGGATCTTGAGAAGGTAAAAGCAATCAAAGAATGGTTGTCTCCAAGGAATATATTTGAAGTTAGAAGCTTCCATGGACTAGCCAGTTTTTACAGGAAGTTCATCATAAATTTTAGTGGAATTTGAGCATCAATGATGGACACAATTAAGAAAAGACATAAATATTTTCATTGGGTGGAGGACACAGAGAAAGTTTCAAGTTGTTAAAGGAGAATATAACTGGACATCCAGTTCTGGTTCTGCCAGATTTTAGTAAGACATTTCAAGTCAGATGTGATGCAAGTGGACTTTCTATTGGAGAATTCTTAAGTCAGGACAATAGACCAATTCCATACTTCAGTGAGAATCTGAATGGGGCCAAGAGGAATTATTCCACATATGATAAAGAGTTTTATGGGGTCATACAAGCATTGAAGAACTGGAGGCACTACTTGGTTCCGAAAGAGTTTGTTTTGTATAACGACAACCATGCCTTACAGTTTATAACCATATAGGAGAAACTGAACCAGAAACATGCAAAATGGGTTGAATTTATGTAGAACTTTACTTTTGTTATAAAGAACATTTTTGGAAATGCTAATAAGGTTGTTGATGCATTGAGCAGGAAATGTTTGATTCTGCAGGAGTTTCATGTGAAGACCTTAGGTTTTGATAGACTTAAGGATATGTACAGAGATGATTCAGATTTCAAGGACGCTTATGAATCATGTGAGAATCTTGTTCTAAGAGATTGACATAGACCCCCAACCCTTGGGCCAAGATCCACACAGGATCGATCTTCTTCTAATTCGCAGAACTAAAATATTTCTTTCGGGCCCTCACTAGAACCCCACGAATCCGATCCACAGGTCCTTCATGAAAACCCCACCTGCACAACGTGCACCAAGCATGAGTCTTCAACTCCACACGACCACCAGATATGACCTCCGACCAAGCCAAGAGACTCTTTTCTCATTTCGCAACTCAATGATTCAAGAGAGTCGAGTCTTTTGACTCTTCAAACCCTAAAACCCGAAATCGCCCCCTTAGACGAGATCGATGGCTATGAGCCCCCCTTGATCCAATGGTCCTAGTTGTATCGGGATTTCGGTAACCGAGAATTTGAAATGCAGTAACCCCAACCACTGGTCACTCCATTCCCTGAACTCCAAAATTTTTCCTTTGGCGAGATCGATGGTTGTGGGCCTACCTCGATCCAACAACTTACGTTCTTTCGTAATTTTCTCCAAACCTTGACCACTCCTTTGACTTCCGCCGCACGTACCCACTGACTCATACTTGGGACCCACCTTTTGATGTTTCTTTCTTTGTTATTTTTGGAGTTATGTTGACCATGCAACTCTACCTCTTGAGTGCCAAAACCCCGAAACCCGATTGGGGCTCAACGGCTATTGTCCCTCAACCTTTCAAAAAAATTTCCTTTCACTCTTCGAGATTTCGCGACTCGCAAAAATCCACAGTAGAGAGTTTTCTTACCTTTCGAAACTCTGATTCCTAAATTCTCGAAGCCTCACCTCCCACATGATCTATGACTGAGATCTTCCTTGATTTGACAACTCTGTAACTTTCAGGATTTCGCAAACCAGGAGTTTGAAACTCTCGATTCCAAAATCACAGCCTCCTCTACTTCCCGAACCCTGAAATTCCAAAATGTTGAAATGGCTCAACGACAATTATCCCCTTACCAAATCTCAGTCCATGTGACTTCTTCCTCCATGACCATAGCTCTACTCCAAAGACACATCATGTTTCATGACTTTGGGGTTTTCAACGCAAATTTCTTCAACTCCTTCTCATCAGAATTTTCGAAATGCCGAACCCCGAAATGTCAAAATTCCACTCCAAAGGGGAATCAACGGCTCCTATTGCTTCTCATCAAACATTCACTACTCCTCATAAGCTCTTGAACGCTAAAATACACTCAGCCTTAACCTTCTCATAGATCTACGAGATCCAACGGTCCACGGGATTTCGACACTTCTTCCATGAAGAAATTTAACCGTTCGTTCACTCTTCTTCAAGGACCTCTGGCCAAAATGACTTGGTGTCCTTACACCTGAACTTGACTTCTACGAGATGATTACAATCTCCACCTCCCTTCAAACACTTCAAAGGTTCTATCCCTCCTGAACTCTCACCTACAAACTCAAGCCCCCAAAAGGAATCCTGCTTGCACTCCTTGCAACAACTTTCAAATAACCTCTGGTTATTTGAGTCTTCGACCCTATGCACTCTTTGAAATAGTAGTCCTTAAACCTTCACCTTAGTTGATAATTTCTAAGGCTTCAACCAGCCTGTGTACACCTTGCACGACTCTGTGCCTCACCTGCACTTCTGCTGGTTATGAGAACAATGATATCTCTCCTGAGCTTTCTGAGATAAACCTCAGATCCTCGTCAACACACACCTTATGAACGTTCACTACACTCTTTGTAGGAATTCTCAGGAAGAGAAACAGTTGAAACTCATTCTTCTCCTCTTTTAGACTTCATACACTCAACATGAAATCATACACCCGACACAACATTGAAACAAATGCATAACAGAGAAAATAAAACAACTGTAAACATACCATTTAACAAATGTAAACAGTAAGCATCATAACACCCTGAAGATTGAGTCAAAGATTTATATATTAACTCAAGTGCTCCTGTACATGGGTTCTCCTCTGCAGTTCTCTACTAAAACTCTACATCTTATAAAATCTGAATGATCATAATGTTCCTGTTACAATGATACAAGGGAGAGGGTGTCTATATCCGTTTTCCCTCCTACGCTTCTAAACTGTCTAATCTATTAAATCAAATCTACCTACTTTCATTAAACAGACTTAAATGCCTATTACATTCGACAGATGAGAGAATTCTCTCAATATCTATTCACAACTCCAAGATATAAATGTAAGTACGCTTCCCCTAGCTATTACATTAATATCCACTCATTAATTTTTCAAAACATTTCAAAATGTGTGTTGGTGCTTTTCCAGCTGTCTTCTACCTTTATGCTTGCTTGGCTAGCTGCATATGATTCTCCTCTCCCTTGCTTGAAAATTTTCATGAACTCCTATTCATGAGCTCTTGCATGGTCTATCCATGCCTTTGAATTATTGCTTCATCTTCCCAACTGGCATCGTCAATTGGATGTCCTTTCCACTTGACCAAGTATTCAAAATACTTTTTCCTCCTGGTCGTTTTGCTAATCCTTTTGTCAATTATGTTTTCCATCTGTGGATTTTCAGCTACAGGCATTTGTTTTGTCCATTGAACCTCTTTATGTTCCTCCTCTGCTCCTGCTTCTTCATCTCTATAAGGGTACAAATCCACAACATTGAATATCGGTGAGATTCCGACCGCATCAGGTAATTTAATCTCTTATGTGTTTTCCCCAAATTTCCTTATGACCTTGCACAGTCCAATCTTTTTCATCTTCAACTTATTATACATTCCCCTTGGGAACCTCTCCTTCCTCAGATGCGCAAGAATCAGATCACCAACTTCAAATTGAAGTTCTCGCCTGTGTTGATCTGCTCTCCACTTGAATTATTGACTTGAACTCTGCAATCGCTTCTTAACTTGGTTGTGAAGCTCTTTCATTCCTTCTGCAAAGTCCTCTGCACTAGCACTCCTGAATTCATTTTGTTCTGAATCTTTCAATTCAGAAACTCCCCTTGGTTGCATTCCATATACAATCTAGAATGGACTCTTCCCTGTGCTTCTATTGAGTGAATCATTGTAAGTGAATTGCGCCTATGGCAGAATGTGATCCCATTGACTGTGGTGTTCAGTCACTAAGCTTCTTAACAAATCTCCCAAGCTCATGTTCATGACTTCTATCTGTCCATCCATCTGAGGATGATATGCTGAGCTAAAAGACAAAATTGTCCCCAACTTCTTCCATAAGGTCCTCCAGAAATCCCCTATGAACTTGGTATCTCGATCATACATGATACTCTTTGGAAAACCATGAAGTCTGATGACTTCCTTGAAAAACAGGTTTTCAATATGAGTCACGTCACTGGTTTTCTGGCATGGTATGAAATGTGTCATTTTTGAAAATTTGTCGACTACCACAAAGATTGAATCATATCCTCTATGTGTCCTTGGAAGTCCCAATACAAAATCCATGCTCACTACATCCTATGGCATTTCAGGTATGTGTAATGGTTGGTATAACCCCGTGTTCTAACTTTTTCCTCTCGTGTGCTGACAAATTCTTCACCTGTCCATAAATTTCTTGACATCTTCCCTCATCCCTGGCCAAAAATATGAGCCATTCAACTTTGAGAATGTCTTGTCATGACTGAAATGTCCGGCCAATCCTCCACTGTGTTTTTCCTTCAACAAATTCTCCCTCATGGAGCATTTTCGAATACATAGTTGATTTCCCCTGAACAATAATCCATCCTGGATCATGTATTTAGTCCATTGGCTTCTATCCCTAAGAGTTGGATTCTCATATGCCTCATATGCCTCCTTGAAGTTTGGATCATCCCTATGCATTTCTTTAAGGTTATCAAAACCCAAAGTCTTGACTCTAAATTCTTGCATAAGCAAACATTTCCTGCTCAAAGCATCAACAACTTTGTTAGCAGTTCCAGAAATATGCTTAATCACAAAAGTAAAATTATGCATGAATTCAACCCATTTAGCATGTTTTTGGTTCAACTTCTCCTGTTGAGTCATGAATTGTAAAGTGTGATTATTGTTGTACAGAACAAACTCCTTGGGAACCAAATAGTGTCTCTATTTCTTCAGTCCTTGTATGACTGCATAGAATTCTTTGTCATATGTGGAGTACTTAATCTTAGCTTCATTCATTTTTTCACTGAAATATGTGATCGACCTGTCATCTTGGCTCAAGACCGCTCCAATTGTAAATCCACTCGCATCACACCTGACCTAGAATGTCTTGCTAAAATATGGAAAAACCAAAATTGGTTGCTCAGTGATCTTCTTCTTCATTAGGTTGAAGCTCTTCTCTGCTTCCTCCATCCAATGAAAATATTTATGTATTTTCTTCACCATATCCATCATCTGTGCTCTAATTCTGCTGAAGTTTTGGATGAATTTCCTATAGAACTTAACCAAACCATGGAAGCTTTGAACTTCAAACATGCTCTTCGACGATGGCCAATTCTTAATCGCCTTTATCTTTTTCGGATCCATTTTTAATTCATTTGCAGAGATAACGAAACCCAAATAAATGAGTTTTGTCCTCATAAATGACGATTTCTTCATATTGATCAGCAATTTCTCTTGCTGTAATCTCCTCATTACTGCAACTAAATGATTTAAGTGTTTTGCTTCTATCCTGCTGAAAATTAATATATCATCTAGATAAACAATGACAAATTTCCCAATGAAATCCTTCAGGACTTCGTTCATCAACCTCATGAAAGTACTGGCCACATTCGTTAAGCCAAATGGCATGACAAGCCATTCATACAACCCCTCATTCATCATGAATGTTGTCTTCCATTCATGACCTTCTCTCATTCAAATTTGACGGTACCCGCTTTTCAAATCAATCTTTGAAAAAAAATTTGCTCCACTCAAGTCGTCCATCCTTGGCAATAGAAATCTTTATCTGATGGTAATCTTATTGATTTTCCTTGAGTTTGTACACATTCTCTAGCCTCCATCTTTCTTTCAGCTGAGCACTATTGGAACAACGCATGGACACAAGCTCTCTCGAATCAATCCTTTGTCCATTAAGTCCTGGACCTGCCTCTTAACTTATTCATTTTCCTGTGGTGTCAACCTATACATGGCTTTGTTCGACAAATCGTCTCCATGTATAAGATCGATATGATGGCTTATACTCCTAATAGGTGTCAACGAACAAGGTAGTTTATCCACCACTATATCAACAAACTCTCCGAGCAACTCCTGGATTTCTTTCGGGAAATCATCTATTCTCGTACTGGTCAAAACAATTTTGGGCTTCCTGACCACAATAAATTGTGTGTCTTCCTTCTTCTTAACCTCAATAAGAAGTTCCTTCCCACTCATGAGAAGTACAATATTGCTCATCTCTGTTTTCACTTCTTTATTCTTAATTGGTAGCAACATGTGAGTCCTACCATTTTTTTCCAGGGTGTACGTGTTCTCTCTCTCATCATGAACTACATTTCTGTCATATTACCATGGTCTACCCAGCAATAGATGACAAACATCCATGGGAATGACATCACATAATATTTCATCTTTATATCCTCCTATTTTAAATTGAACTAAACATTGTTTAGTGACATTTACCTGATGTCCTTTTTGTAGCCACGAAACTCTGTATGGGCTTGGATGTACAACAGTCTCCATCTCCAGCTTTTCTACCATCTCTGTAGATACAAGATTGTCTGTGATATCGTTGTCCACTATGACCTTGCATACCCTATCCTTAGTTTTGCAAGAAGTCCAAAATAGACTGTTTCTTTGGGCTGGGTTCTCTGCCTCCCTCTCCGGCTTCAAGAGAACTTTCCTCCTCGTCAAATATCTTCTGCCCTTAGCGTCTTCTGCCTCAACATTCTGTCCTTGAGCTTCGGCAATGTGATTTTCACCACCATCGTTCTTCTTATATGGACACTCATAGGATTTATGTCTAATTTTTCCACAAACGAAGCATTTCACTTCACCTCCTCTGCCTCTTCCTCTTCCTCTAGCTCGAGGAAAAGTATTTCTATCAACATACTACCTTCCTTGTGAGATTCCTCCTCTCTCAGGTTGAGGTTTCTTCCCCTCTTCTTTAGGTTTCTGAGTTCTGTCTTGGGCAATTGTTTTGTCTCTGGCTTGACTTCTACCTCGACCTCTTTGAACTTGCTTCCAGCTCAGCTTCTCTTCATCTGTTAGAGCTATCTGATAAGCATATTCCACATATTGAATGGTCATCATGCCTATCTCATATTGAATGTCATATCGCATACCATTCATGTACCTGGAAACTTTTTCATCATCTCTTTCCCGATGACCTGCTCTGATGTTTATCTTGTAGAATTATTCAGTGTATTCTTTTACTGACATAAGCTTTTGTCTCAAATTCTGCATCCTCCGAAACAGAGTGATTTGATAATCCCTGGGTATAAATTTTTCTTTCATCTTTGCAACCATTCTATCCCAACTTTTGTTTTTCTTCTTTCCCTTGCAGCGTCTGTCAGCCTGGAGTTCATCCCACCACAGTGTGGGATGCCCTTTAAGTCTAGTAATGACATGTTTGAATTTCTTATCTTCCTCGACATCCTCATAGTCGAAGTATTTGTCTAGAGGTCTAATCCATTCTAGAAGGTATTCAACATCTAAGTTGCCTTCGTACACTTGAATGTCCATTTTTTCCCTAGAACCTATCCTTGCAACAACCCTGAATAGGTGTTTTTCTGCAGCATCTTTGACTGCAACTTCTTCTCCTTCGTTTCCAGCTTCATTTTCACTTTTTGCTTCGCTGATATCCCCAGCATCAACTATGCGCCTTTGTGTTGTCTCCATAGAATCAAGCCTGGCATGTAACTCACACATTTCTCTTTCCACTGCTGGATCGGGCATTTGCCTATCTCTTCTTCTCGGCGGCATGGCTAAATTTTTTTCCTCTTTTCTCTCTGCTACAGAAAGAAAAGAATTTTTTCTATGCTTTGATACCACAACTGACATAAACCCCTGAACTTCAGGCCAATATCCTCACAGGATTGATCTTCTTCGAATCCGCAAAACTAAAATAGTTCTTTTGGGCCCTCACTGGAACCCCATGAATCCGATCCACAGGTCCTTCACGAAAACTCCACCTGCACAACGTGCACCAGGCATGCGTCTTCACCTCCACACGAACACCAGATATGACCTCTAGCCAAGCCAAGAGACACTTCTCACATTTCATGACTCAACGATGCAAGAAAGTCGAGTCTTTTGACTCTTCAAACCTCGAAACCCAAAATCACCCCCTTAGATGAGATCAACGGCTATGAGCCTCCCTCGATCCAATGGTCCTGGATGTATCAAGATTTTGGTAATCGAGAGTTTGAAATGCAGCGACCCCAACCACTGGTCACTCCATTCCCTGAACTCCAAAATTTATCCTTTGGCGAGATCGACGGTTGTGGGCCTACCTCAATCCAACGGCTTACGTTCTTTCAGGATTTTCTCCAAACCTTAGCCACTCCTTTGACTTCCTCTACACGTACCCTCTGACTGATACTTGGGACTCACCTTTCAGCGTTTCTCTCTTCATGATTTCAGGAGTTGTGTTGACCATGCAACTCTGCCTCTTGAGTCCCAAAACCCCGAAACCCGATTGGGGCCCAATGGCTATTGTCCCTCAACCTTTCAGAAATTTTTCCTTTTGCTCTTTGGGATTTCCCAACTCGCGAAAATCCACAGCAGAGATTTTCCTTACCTTTCGAAACTTTGATTCCCAAATTCCCGAAGCCTCACCTCCCACGTGATCTACGACTGAGATCTTCCTCGATTCCATAGCTATGGAACTTTCGAGATTTTGAAAACTGGGAATTTGAAACTCTCGATTCCAAAATCACAACCTCCTCTACTTCCCGAACCCTGAAATGCCAAAATGTCGAAATGGCTCAACGACGATTATCCCCTGACCAAATATCATTCCATGTGACTGCTTCCTCCATGAACACAACCCTACTCCAAAGACATGTCACGTTTTGCGACTTCAGGGTTTTCAACGCAAAGTGCCCCATCTCCTTGTCATCGGAATTTCCGAAATGTCGAACCCCACAATGTCAAAATGCCAAAATTCCACTCCAAAGGGGAATCAATGAATCCTGTTTCTTCTCATCCAATGTTTTCTACTCCTTCTGAGCTCCTGAATGCTAAAAGACACTTACCCTTAACCTTCTCATAGATCTGCGAGATCCAATGGTCCACGGGATTTTGGTACTTCTTCCACGAAGAAATTTCACCGTTCATTCACACTTCTTCAAGGACCTCTGTTCAAAATGACTTGGCATCCTTCCACTTGAACTTGAATTCTGCGAGATGATTTCAATCTCCGCCTCCCTTAAAACACTTCAAATATGCTATCCCGCCTGAGCTCTCACTTGCAAACTCAAGCCCCCAAAAGGAATCTTGCTCGCACTCATTGCAGAAACTTTCAAATAACCTTTAGTTATTTGAGTCTTCGACCCTTTGCACTCTTTGCAACAATAGTCCTTCAACCTTCATCTTAGTTGATAAGTTCTAAGGCTTCAACCAGCCCTTGCACACCTTGAATGACTCTATGCCTCACCTGCACTTCTGCTGGTTATGAGAACAACGATATCTCTCTTGAGATTTCTGAGATAAACCTTAGATCCTCGTCAACGGACACCTTGCAGACGTTCACTGCACTCTTTGCAGGAATTTTTCAGGAAGAGAAATAATTGAAATTCAGTCTTCTCCTCTCTCAGACTTCATACAGTCAACATGAAATCATACACATGACACAACATTGAAACAAATGCATAACAGAGAAAATAAAACAATTGTAAACATACCATTTAACAAATGTAAACAATAAGCATCATAACACCCTGAAGATTGAGTCAAAGATTTATATATTAACTCAAGTGCTTCTGTACATGGGTTCTCCTCTACAATTCTCTGCTATAGCTCTACAACTTATGAAATTTGAATGATCATAATGTTCCTGTTACAATGATACAAGGGTGAGGGTGTCTATATCCGTTTTCCCTCCTACGCTTCTAAACTGTCTAATCTATTAAATCAAATCTACCTACTTTCATTAAATAGACTTAAATGCTTATTACATTTGACAGATGAGATCAATCACTCAAGATCTATTCACAACTCCAAGATATAAATGTAAGTACACTTCCCCTAGCTATTACATTAATATCCGCTCATTAATTTTTCAAAACATTTCAAAATGTGCGTTGGTGTTTTTCCAGTTGTCTTCCGCCTTTATGCTTGCTTGGCTAGTTCTATACGATGCTCCTGCATCAAATATAGAAGACAATGGATTGAATACTTGATCCAAGATGGATTATTATTCAAGGGAAATCAGTTGTGTATCCCGAAACGTTCTATGAGAGAAAACCTTTTGAAGGAAAATCATAGTGGGGGGTTGGCTGGACATTTCGGCCATGACAAGACATTTGTGCAACTTAACAATTTGTATTATTGTCCATGGATGAGTACAGATGTCAAGGAGTTTGTAAACATATGTAGAATTTTCCAACACATAAAGGGGAAAAGACAAAATACAAGATTGTACCAACCATTTCCATTACCAGAGAGGCCGTGGGACATAGTAAGCATGGATTTTGTGTTAGGAATACAAAGGAAACATAGGGGTTTTGATTCCATATTCATGGTAGTCAACAGATTCTCAAAAATGCCACATTGTATTCCATGTCAGAAAACCAGTGATGCAACACACATTGAAAATCTATTTTTCAAAGAAGTTGTTCGACTTCAGGGTTTACCCAAGAGTATTGTTTCAGACAGAGACACCAAATTTGTTGGTCATTTCTGGAGGACACTATGGAAGAATATGGGGAGATAATTATCTTTTAGCTCAACATATATCTCTCATATGGATGGATATATTGAGGTAGTAAATCGAATTTTGGAGGACTTATTGAGGAGTTTAGTAGCTGAACATCATAGTCAATGGGATCAGATTATTCCGCAAGAGGAATTTGGATATAATGACTCACATAACCAGATCATAGGACATAGCCCATTTCAGATAATGTATGGAATGAAGCCAAGCAAAGTATCTAAGTTGAGAAACTTAGAGAAGAATGAGTTTAGAAGTGCTAGAGTGGAAGATTTTGCAGCAGAAATGCGAGAGATCCACAGTAATATTAAAGAGAAGTTGCAGAGTTCCACCCAGAAATATAAGGGCGGAGAAGATCAACACAGAAGAGAGTTTCAATTCGAAGTGGGAGATTTAGTTTTAGAGCACCTCATAAAGGAAATATTCCCAAGGGGAACGTATAATAAGTTGAAGATGAAAAAGATAGGGCCGTGTAAGATTCTAAGAAAATTTGAGGCAAATTCTTATGAGATAGCATTTCCAGATGATGTGGGCATATCACCCATATTCAATGTAGGAGATCTGTATCCTTATAGAGAAGATGAAGCGAGAGGAGTAGAGACACATAAGGAAGTTCAATGGTTTAAACAAATGCCTATAGCTGAAAAACCGCAGATGGAAAAGATCATTGATTAAAGAGTTGGGAAGAAGACCAAGAGGAAGACACATTTTGAATACTTGGTAAAGTGGAAGGGACACTCGATTGAAGATGGAATTTGGAAAAGTGAAGTGGATATCTAGAAACATGGACAACCGATGCAAGATATCATGGATAGGATCCCATGAAGTTTTCAACTAGAGGAGTATGATGCAGGAGCATCGCAAGAAAACGCAAAATGGAGGACAACTGGATACACACTGACGCACATTTTGGAGATATTTTTGAATTTCAAACGGATGGCACATTAATGTAATATCTAGAGAGACATAAGTGCTCTCAAATGTTTTGGGAATTGTAATGCATATCTTAAGTGATTTCTCTCATCTGTCGGTTGTAGGCAATTAATGTAATGAATGTAAAGTAGTTGTAGTCTTTAATTCGATTAGACAACTTAGAGTTGTAGGAGGGAAAACTTGAGAAACCTCCCTCGTATGTATTGTATTGGATCATTTATTCTCATTGTAAGAGATATAGAGAAAGAGAGAATACGAGGGCAGAGAAGAACAAAGACTGCATAATTTGTATAAGCAGATAGTTGTTTCTATAGAATCCATGTATAGAAGAACTGAGTTAATTTAAGAATTCTTTGACTCAATTTCATGGTGTTGTGATGAATATTGTTTGCATCTATTGAATGGTATGTTTACATTTTGATTATATGTTATGTTATGCATTTGTTGTAATGTTTTATGCGTATGATTTCATGTCGAATGTATGAAGTCTGTGAGAGGGAGAGTATGAGTTTCAATTATTTCTCTTCCTGATAATTCCTGCAAGGAGTGTAGTGAAAGTCCGCAAGGAGTGAGTTGACAAGATTATTAGTTTTATATTTGAAAGCTCAAGAGGGATACCATTGTTTTCATACCAGTAGAAGTGAAAGGATGGCACAGAGCCGTGAAAGGTTTGCATAGGCAGGTTGAAGTCTTAGAATTTTCCAACCCAGTGAGTGGTTAAAAAGCTACTGTCGCAAGGAGTGCACAGAGTTGGAGAGTTAAGATAATCAGTGATTATCATGAAGGTCACAACAAGTGCGAGTATAATACCCTGGAACCCTTGACTTGCAGACAGAATCAATCTCAGGAGGGATAGAGTCTTGGAGAGTTCAAGGGAAGGACGAGGGTCAAAGACACCTTGCAGAAACCAAGTTCAGGATGGAAGACGCCAATTTATTTGGCCAGAAGTCTTTGAGAAATTGAATGGACGGTTGGGTTTCTCAGAGGGAGAAGCACCAATTTTCCGTGGACCGTTGGATCCAGTGGATGAGGGGAGAGGTTAAGGCTGAGTGTATTTCAACACTCGCAATATCAGGAGAGGTAGAAGCCGTTAGATCTGAATCAATGAGAGTCGTTGGTTTGGGTTCTTTGAATTTCAGTATTTTGGTAGTCGAAAGTGTGGATGAAGTCATTTTCGGGAATCCCCAATGCACCAAGTCCTGACATGATATGGACCATCATAACGTGGAAATTTGAGGATTGTTGATCTGTAGCAAAGAATTCGTGAGTTCAAATTTCGAGAAAAGGAGGAGAGATATATCGTGAACTCATGATACGTGAAATTCTGACACGCTCGGAGGTGGAATCCAGGGTTACACCAGAGGTCATACGATAGCAGCATAAGGGAGGATCTAAAATCCCATTATCCATTTTCAAGGTTTCGGGGATCTAAGGAGTCGATGGGGATTCACAATAGAAATCGCGAAGTCGCGAAATCCGAAACACCTTTTCGGGTTAAGTCTGGGGTCACTCTAGGTGGTCATGTGGAGTAGAGGTTTGCACCTTGTTCTTATTTATGCAGGAGTAACTTCTAAGAAGGACCTATGGTATATATGCATTGAAGGTTCTAGTGGGAACTAAGGAGCCATTTCGGCTCAAGGAAATATAAATATCCAAAGACTAGGAGGTCACATAGACTCTTCTGAAGTAGGGGTGTTGCATCACAAAGTGTCTTCCCATGAGGTCTTTAACCATAAGGGGACCACTTTGGAGTTCATCCATTTGTACTCCTCATCAATCATGATAGTAAAATAATGAGTCAAATTTACATCAAACCAACCATGCATCTTATATCAAAGAGACCACATCGATCCATCTTCATCTATGCATCACATATCAGTGACAACTCAATGATCCATATTCATTTATGCATATCAATGACAAATCATTGATCGATATGAATGAAATCATATGACTATGATTCCACTTGACATCTATCCATTCACATCAAGGACAATACATATTACATTAATATTTTATGACAAGACATTTTTCCTATGACATCAATCAATCACTCCTTTGACATCAATCAATCCCTTGACATTAATCAATCCCTGGATGTCAATCAAGAACATGATATCAATCCTTTGACATCAATCAATCAAACCTTTGGCATCAATGACAACATCATCCAACACTTTGTTTACTCTCCCGAGGGAGTTCCAATATCTCCAAATCAATTTCAAACCTCATTTTAGCATCTGAGCATTTCCCAAGGGTTATTTCTTCAGTAATCCCTTCACAAGAAAGTTCATCACCAACATGCGAAAGATAGGTGGGTGTGTAATCTTTTGTTTCTTGATAACGCAGCCTCCTAAATCCACCTTCACCCTCTGCACCAACATTATAATATTCGTGACACCCACTCTCTCTTTCATTTTTGTCCCTTCCTCTAAACTCATTGTCTACACACACATTTGAAATTAATTACAACATTTAACTTGACATAAATTTAAATACACAAAAATACAAAAAAAATAAACAAAATCAAAGAAAATTACCAAAACTATTCTCTTGTCCTGAGGTATTCTCTACATTCTCATGTGTAGGAGTATCAATGAACAACCTATCCAAGAAGGCTACATCCATAGCACTTTGCTTGAGCACATTCAGGAGTCGATCTATTGACTGACTCATTTGATAATCTCCTCTGACGAGATTGTCGTTCATCACTCGAAGTCTCAGTCGAAGAAGGGGTTCCTCTTCTTCCTTCTTGGGAGAGCCTAGAGAGTTTGGGAGGAATGTTTGTAGAATCATGTGTCAACATCTTGCCTCAATATCTTTCCTTTGGAAATTCATGAAAAGTTAAGCACAAGACAAGTATGAGTTAATATCTCCAACATTGACCAACAAAAATTATGAAGAAAGAAAAAAACAAAAGACAAAATTAATAGAAATGTTATTTATGTTAGACATAATTATAATAGGGTGATGCATAAATCCACTACCCATTCCCATTTCAAATAACCTTGGTAAATCCACCAAAAATGGGAACAATATTTAGACGAGCACATATTAGGACATAAAGTTGATGGAATGCTCCAAAAGTACAAGTGGCAAGGAAAAGTCACAACATGATAAGAACTTACTATGATGGAAACTCATAATATATGAAGAGTGAATGGGTCAAAGACTGGTAACAAAGTATTGATTATCTATATGGGAAATCATATTTCATGTGTCCAACATGTATGGAGAACAATCCATGAAAATCAATGATTAACTTTACGCCATGTTTGGTTGGATGGAAGAAATATGCCATCTAATTAAATTTTAAATCGATGACATCATTACTTTATGATACAGTGCCAAATTACATCCAGTCAAACACTTGGTAGCTAATATGCAGCATAAAGTCATGGTTGAGGCCAGATAGAAGAAGAAGTTAAAAATTCTACTCACGTCCATTCGAAAGAATTTCTGTATTGTGGTGGAAAGGAGGAAGTTATCACCATGTTTCATCCCAAAATAAAGCATTGGTTCCATCCTTGAATTCCCAAAAACAATGAGTGTGGATAATATCTTTCTTTTTCCAGATATTGTTCCATATTAAGGATCTTGAAAAGTTTCCTTAAAGTATGATCAGGTCCTGAGGCTCTATGAGAGGGTAGTACCTCTTGCACTAAAGGAGGGCCCATAGAGTGTAGTAATTCATTTATCTCCACAGAATGAGCTGGGGACATCTGGATCTTTGAGAATAATTTCTCATTTGAGGTTAGGGAGACTGATCATGTTGAAGTGACTAAATCTCATTTCTTTTCTTTGCAAGTTCCACCCCACACAAAGGATATTTGGAGGTTTCCAATGATGAATTTCATTGTTTTTTTTCAATGAGAAGGAACCAATATTTTTTTATGGAAGAGAGCTCCTTTGGAATCCAAGGATCCTATAGATGTGATCCTGTACAATAGAGGTAGTGTGAAATAAAAAAAAACGAGACTGAGCTCATGCATGGTTTTCACTGTGAAGCTTGTGCCTAGTTTTACCATTAAGGCCTTTGCTATTCCAAGAGATGACCTTCATGAGGAATGTGGGGGGTTGGGTAGGAACTTATCTTTCATCAAGGTAAGGTGGTCTGAGTTAACCAAAAACTCTCTTAGATATTTAAGAAGTTGTTTGTTTCTTTGACAACCTCTTTTTCTTTTTCTTTTGGTTTTTTAGGTTTAGTAGAGGAAGATGATTTAATTATTGTAGAAGGAGCATAGGGAGTACCTTTTATTTTTGTTGTTTGGTTGCTAACAATTTTATTTTGAACAAGAGAGTCCTTAAGAAGATGATCTTATTGCTCATTGATTGAATTCAAGTATTGATGCTAGTAGGAAGAAGAAATTGACTTTAGGTCAAGATCCCTAAGGTCCATTTCATTTCCATTGCAATAGAAAGGAAATAGATTAACTTGTAAATTACCCACATTTGCTACATGAATTATTTGCTACAGATTTGCTACAGGAATGTACCTAGATTGCAGAAGAGGACATGAATTATTATAAAGCTGGGGAATCTGCTCGGGACTTCCTGAATGGGGTGCTTATCATCTCATTGAGCCCCGTACCAAGTGGCATGCACTCAAGGACTATTGAAAATGATGAAAATGGTAAGGCAATTTCAAGCTTGAGTGGGCATCATGAGCTTGAGTAATGATCGTCTAATTTTGTGTTTTTTTTCCCTCTTTGAGAAAACAAATTCTTCTTGGCCTTCATGATTGATTGCATGTTGTCTTAGTTTATTACCATTTATTGTGGATTAACTTAGCTTATTACCATTACTTGAACATGGAAATTAGTAAAAAACTAACTATGAGTACAACATCCTGATATGAGTAATGTATTTGATTATGAACTATCGATTACACTGGCTTAAATCTCTCATTATGTAGTAGCTATTTATATTGCTTCCCATTAATTCCATAATATTACGTACTGTGAATCTCATCCTGGTACTAGAAAAATGATCACTATAAGGAAGTAATTCCATTGAATAAGGATACTACATATGGGTTTTACTTACTCTGATTAAGAGAGAACTAAAGAAATGGAATCAAATTCATATCTTACCCATATGACCTATGTGAATATTACAATATAATTAAGAGTGTAGAGTCTCAATCTAAGGTATAGGAAACTAATCACAAGAATGAATATGCAAGTTCAAATTGCATTTATTCTATGACATTTTTGTTTTGTTCTTATTAACTTTCTTGGGTATCGTTAATTATGTTCTATTTTTGAGTCCTCATACTTTTAATCCTTTATTTGTTTAAAATGGAAGCTAGCTTGACTTTTGGAGGAAATGCAATTGGTATCTTAGTCCATGGAATTGGAGTTAGACATTTGGATTCAAATTTGTTATTTCTTATTGTTCTATAAATGAGACAATGACATGAAATGTTCATTGCTTGTGTCTTTTTGTTACAGTGCAAAATATTGTAACATATTTTAGTTGTGGGAATAATTGTAGTGGACATTTTCGTTGTGTTTCAAGGATTATTTCTATCTGTTGTATGTGATATTTTGTAGATTTTAAAATTGTTATTTCTTCTAGATTTGTAAATGAGGCTTTGACATGAAATATTGATGACTTTTATTAGGTTTTCTATCAATGCAAAGTGGTTGTTACATTTTTTGGTGTATCTATTCTGGAGGTTGAGGGAATGACTATAGTGAATATACTACCTATGTTTCATTGTTTGTTTTCTATTTGTTGAGTGTTATATTAATGCAGATTTTCCATAACATATTACAATGTAATATGTCATAACATATATTACTATAACATATTACACTGAAATATGTATAACATATTACATTGAAATATGTATAACATATTACAATGTAATATGTTATAACATATTAAAATGTTATAACATATGCACTGATACTAAAATTGAAAACTAATTGTAAACTGTGAAATGTATTTAAAACTGTTATTTCTTCTAACTTTGTAAATGAGGCTTTGACATGAAATATTAGTCTGTATTTTGTCAATTTTTCTATCAATGCAAAGTGATTATTACATATTTCGGTGTATCTATTCTGGAGGTTGAGGGAATGACTTCAATGAATATATTGCCTATGTTTCAAAGTTTTTTTCTATTTATAATAGTTTTATAATGGATACCATTATTTTTGGGTTTCCTAGTAGCCTCGTCACACCCCAAGAATCAATCCTTCATAAAGTTTGACTTCTGCAAGTTCTTGGCAAATACAATGCACCAACAATTTTTAGATGTTAGGGGTACCAGGTCATTCAGGTACTAGTCTCACTTGATCCATATGTTAATCCATCAAAAGTAATCACATTTGGGTTATTTTAAGTCTAGTATGGTGAATGGCCAGCCAACATGTTGCTCTCCCAACCATTGAGTGGTTGCCTATGGTTAGAGAACATGTCATCAGTGAAGGTTTTTTGCAGTATGTAAACTCTTTTATGTCTATATTAGACTTTATTATCCACAATGAAGTATTTTTTATAATTATTCCTTCAGTCAAAGGGTCACTACAATTGAAAACCAACACCAGAGTGGGAGATTGGTTCCTTTTTGAGAAGTTTACTATGATAAGAGTCTATGGTTTTGAAGAGGAGACATATCAAAAGTGAGTGCTGAATTTGGTTGTTGTAGAGACTGAAAAAAGTCAAATTTGATCAGTTGTTGACTACAAAGCCAACCATATTACATTAAATTTTGATCAGATGAATTTCAAGGACAAACCAAATCTACACAAGTAGGTCACTCATGTCTTACACAAAGATGTCACCAAGACTCATGACAATATGAAGAAATTGAAATAGGCATTAATCAAAGTGGAGAAATAGCTGAGGTAGGATACAGTGGTTACTAAAGCAAGGAATTCCATAATCAACAATCTGTAAAATAATATTTATAACTTATGATACTCTAATATTACATATGTAAAAATGGATTTATAAATTGAATTCGTGAAGATTTGAAATTTTTATAAAATACAAAATGTTTGAAATAAATAGTTGGACAGTTTGAATTTTTTATGAAATTTTTATAAAATACAAAACGTTTGAAATGAATGTGACTTGGCTGCAGGGGGGGAAGCCATGTGGCCAAGCTATGGGAGTGCCCACTTCTTGGCCCTAGGGTTGGGAAGCCATGTGGCCAAGCTATGGGAGTGCCCACGTCTTGGCCCTAGGGTTGGCCGCCCGCGGCCAAGTCACAACCAATTTTAATAAGATATTATCTATGCACAAAAAAGGAGGGCATTTGAATCTAAATCTTTAACACCGGAGTGAAAGACATTTGATTCGACTCCTCAGTAAACTAGTCATGTAAATGCTTACTCTATTCTTAATATTTGATAGTTAAATGTCTATATCGAATTTAAAATCTTAATAGTTGATTGTTAAATGTCTATATCGAATTTAAAAATTTAATATTTGATTGTTAAATGTCGATATCAAATTCACTAAATCCATATTGTTTATAATTATTTATTAATGTTTATATCAAATTCACATTTTTAAGTAAATCCATATTGTTTATAAATTTATTGTTTGTGTGTATAATTTGAACATATAAACATGTAATTTTTAAATTGTTTTCTTATTTTATTTTTAAATTTATTCTTATTTTTTTTAAATATATATGTTTTAAAAATATTCCATTGTATGTATATTTCACAAATATTCCATTACACATTATAATATAGACGAATTCCAGAATCAACAATCTGTAAAATAATATTTATAACTTATGATACTTTAATATTACATATGTAAAAATGGATTTATAAATTGAATTCCTAAAGATTTGAACTTTTTATAAAATACAAAACGTTTGAAATAAAAAGTTGGACAATTTGAGATTTTTATGATTTTTTTATAAAATACAAAACGTTTGAAATGACTGTGACTTGGTTGAGGGGGCAGCCATGTGCCAGGCACAAACTAATCACTTAAATGTTTACTCTATTATTAATATTTGATTGTTAAATGTCGGTATAAAATTTAAAAACCTAATATTTGATCGTTAAATGTCTATATCAAATTCATTAAATCCATATTGTTTATAAATTATTTATTATTGTCTATATCAAATTCACATTTTTAAGTAAATCCATATTGTTTATAAATTTATTGTTTGTGTGTATAATTTGAACATATAAACATGTAATCTTTCTTTCTATTTTATTTTTAAATTTATTAAAAAAAATTAAAGATATATGTTTTAAAAATATTCAATTATATGTATATTTCACAAATATTCCATTAAAAATTATAAGATAGACAGTAATGTACAACAATTATATGTATATTTGTTGGGAACTCAAATGATCAAATGAGTATGTATATTTGTTGGGCACTCAAATTATCAATTTATTTTGTATATGTAGACATCTAATTGACCAAGAATCACTTAGTGTTAGTTTTAGTTGTTTAAATTGTAATTTTGAATGATAGATTCAAAGCAATGTAATTAATCTAAGATTGCAATTTTCAATGCAATAGTTAAACTTAATGTATAATTTTTTTTTAGGGACAATAAATGTTGTATAATTCTTGTCCTTAAATGTATAATTTGTTTTTTGTGGCAGTAAATGCTTTATAATTCAATGTAGTTCGATCTAACCGTACTAAGATATATCTATATCTATGTATATTATATTTACATAATTAGTTGTAAATATAAGAACAAATTTATATTTAAAGAAGAAGAAATAAAAGAATAACCAAGATATCGAAATCTATTTCTATAAATAAATTTATTTGAATTAAGCCACTTAATAAATTATATGGTTGTACAATAGACTAGAACTATTACTAGTCAAAAAATATTGTCTTTAAATCTAAACTAGACCAGAGCAAATGCACACATAGAAAATCTAAAATCTAAATATTAATTAACAAATCTAAAATAAACATATATATAAATGTTACACACTACCAAGAAATTAATACTAATTAACAAATCTAAAACTAACATAAATATAAAAATATACTATGTAATTAAATACTAATTAACAAATATAAAATTAATATAAATATTACAGTGTACCATAAAATTAATACTAATTAACAAATCTAAAATTAACATAAATTTAAAAATATAAATGTTACATAGTAGCAAGAAATTGTTAT
>SNQJ01S0056888.1:102166-128807 GCA_010110895.2 Picea sitchensis
TTTGGTTTGTTGGAGTTGTTGAGATATTCTCTCAACCTCCATATCTATGTTGGGAATAAGTTGGATCTGACTCCAACTATTTATATGTATTGTAATTGAGATTCAATGTGTAATACAAAATATTATTGTGTGAATTATTAGTGCTATGGCTTCTCTTCAATTCTCTAATTTGGTATCAGAGCCTGGTTGGGCTTAATCCCTCACGGGAGTGCCCAGAAAGATGTGAGAGCCATAGGAGCCGATTCTTTGTACATATGTAGAGTAGGAGAGTGTTGAATTTCTGAGTTTCAGTGTGTGTTTGCAAGTGTTAATTCCACTGCGTGTAAGAGTGATGAACTACTGCTTAAGCCTTAGGAGTTGTGCAAACTATTGTTTGTAGCTGCCCACTGTGGAAGAATCTGTTAATGGATCCATTTTGAGAGGCGGACTGTGAAAGAGGAAAGCGTTGTCAGATTAAAGTACCATCAATTGCCAAATCATTGCATGATTAGATCGCTAACGTGAGAGAGGGTGTCGTAAGGTTCTGTTTATAGGATTCACGATTTCTGGAAGATCTATTAATGCCTCTAATTGGCTTGGGAGAAAGCATTTAGTGGGAGAGCACTAGAAAGAACGTTGGAAGGAGTTGTGAGCTATGTCGTTGCTACTAGAACTACTGTTGAATAGCAATCCAGATCCACCTTAAAGGACTTGCATCGAGGGCGTGAAGGAGGAAAAGGAGATGACTTGTTATAGCTATTGGGTAAAGAGGACAAGCTGGTCCTGTCTACTCCCATTCGTTGCTGAGAATTGCTGCAAAGGAAGAGGAATCAGAAGACTAGCGGGGATCCGTAGATCTGAAAATGGCACATAATGAATTCAGATATAGGCAGTATATTTATCGGTGGAATATCATGGGGGATCTGGTTCCTGTGACAACAAATTCTCAGTTGACATCTTTTTCGGTCTCACAAATTGTTGTCGCTGTTGAATCCTGTCACATTTCTTCCATTACTTTTGCTAGATCTGCGTGTGGAATTTGTTGGTTTGCACATTGTTAACTTTGTGAAAGTTTTAAAGTATGGTATATATTTTTTCGTTTGTAAATTTTTTATAATGCAGAACCATTTAAAGAACAGGGTAACAAAACTCAAACTGGTGTGTGCGGAAGCCCCGACCTTGCCACAAGATGGTCACTAGTTTGGTTTTGTCTACATTCTGTTATAAAGATGATGGGTCGTGTGAAGCCAGGAACGTCAGCTACAGGTATTCATTGTGTGTTTTCATGAAGGTCAAGTTGTTTGATCAACTTCTGAATACATCCAGTATTCAGACTATTCTCCTAGATACTAACGGATAGCCGAAAGTTAAGTATCTGACAGATGGAGGAATGTCCATGGGATGGTTCATTACTTGACTACTTTTCTTGCAGAAGACCCGATGAGCCGAGTATGTCAATATTGTTGATTATTTCAATTACATCATGATGGTCAGAGGCGTTTTTATTTTAAATGAGTCGAGAGGGAAGCTTGAATTTGTGGAGAAGAAAGAGCGTAAACCGAGAGATTTCAGAGTGGGTGAGAGTGTTGATGAACACCAGAATCAGACAGATATCTATATTGTAATTTGAGAATTGTAATCTGTGATTTATTTGTAATGTAATCATTAAGGGAGGGTGTTAGAATTAATGATTAATTTAGAGATTGGTTTGGAGTTGGTTTTGGTTTGTTGAAGTTGTTGAGATATTCTCTCAACCTCCATATCTATGTTGGGAATAAGTTGGATCTGACTCCAACTATTTATATGTATTGTAATTGAGATTCAATGTGTAATACAAAATACATGCTTCTACTTGGTGGAACTATGTTCGTATCAATGGACTAATGGTCATGCTTCTACTTGGTCCCCATTTATTGGAACAATGTTCATGGTTGACTTGAGATTATTACTTAGACTTTTGTTTTTTATTTTGTTAGGTTGTGTTTGCAAAAAAAATAATTGCAGGGTTCTAAATCAATTGTTTTTATATTTTTTATATTCTGGATATTGATGGATTTATCCCACAGTTGACCTCGATATTTGCATATCAACTATTTGCCTCCAACTAATTTCTGACCACTTAGGGAGGCTTCACATTCTCGTTAGGTGGGAGGATACCAGAACTACCAGATCTGAATACAGAGTCCAAGGACATTTTCATATAATGATGAGGCTTGGATGAACATTTGCACATAATGATTGAGGTTTGGGAATTCATCTAGTAGGTTCTCCTAAGACCTAAAAGTCCATTTCGTTTGGACTTTAGCCTCCTTTATGTATATATAGAATGCCAACTATGTCTAGGCTAGTCAGCGTTGCCTTCATCCCAAAGGCAAGCGCAGCGCCTATTGCATCGCGTTGGAAGTATGACATCCGAATTAATGAAAAACGTGGTCGGTTTAAACGGAATTTAGAACGTCGTTTTCATTTTCTAAGGCAACTTGTGTGCTTGGGTGTGTGATTTCGGCTGCAAAGTTGGTTTCAGTGGGTCCTATGAATGCCGTTTCAACGAAGTGTACAAAAGGAAAAATAATTTTAGAAACAACACGTTGAATTGTGTTCCTTGGGGAAGCTTCCACTCTYATGCGGGATTTGTTGTGATCCATCCCTTGCCAACTATCWATATATATTGTCGACAAGATTTGGGGAGACCGTGATGTGGTGCGTAGTTGAAAAWTTTAATAACCCAACTSTTTGGATTCAACTCTCAAGCTCCGAAGAAAGGAGGATCGCTGATACAAACAAGGCTCTCCATTGAGGTATCTGTTGTSTTTTAATCACGGCATTTGTTTGCAGGGATGGCCGCCTCCTYACAAGTTTTTCAGAATAAGCGAGGGAGAGATGAATATTTGAATAGTGGATTGGCTTCGCCAGACTCCAAGCGAACCAATAGCGGAACGTTGGAGGATGACAGTTTTCTCATAGGCTTTATCGAAAAGATCGATAATATGGATAAGAATGAAGAGACGGATGTTGTGAATGAGGTCGAGGGCRAGATGATGTTCAATGGAGTTATAAAATCTCTGGAAGATGAATTTGTTTTGAAGGCGCAAACAGATAATAATTTCGAGTCCACCGATGAAAAGGGAAGCAGTGATCAGATGGGTTCAAATAAAGAAGGCAAATTAACTGCAGAGGGGACTTATAGAGCGACCTCGGTGAGGTTTGATAGAGGAGACTTCACGTATCACGACGATGTTTTCGCAGACCTTGATTACTTGGTAGACCATATTACTCCCGATGAATTGGGAATCATGATGCAGAACTATCTCGATCGAGATTCAGTGCCCGATATTATATATTCGGACACCGTGCATGACTATATTGAGAGTAGGGAGGCCTGCGACTGGTCTCTGTGGGGAGATGATATTTGGCTGTTGAATGAAAAGCCAGTCATTCAAAATGATTTTACATTGCCACAGCAAGAAGAATTTGGAATTAGTGAAGCCAAGTTTAACTTGTGACCACCAGTGGGAAATGATAGTAATTGTAATGTATTGAGAAGAACCTTTGCGTCGAATTGTATGTTAATTGTATTGTTTCAAAGCTGTTTTCTTTGAAATAGCATAGTTTTGAAGCAGTTAACCCGAAATTGTATCTTAGTCTGCGTTCTTTTTTAGTTAGTTGAAATTATTAAGTTAAGTATATTTATTGGAAATGAGTATAATTAATGATCTTTTAATCTAAAATATTAATGATATATTCTTAATCGTTTTTTCAAATGATTGAATTAGATTTAATGTTAATAGCTTCCTATCATTTTTATCATTTTTAAAGTCATGAGTTAACCTATTTACTTTTTTACATTTACTTAATTATGTTAAAAAATTACTCTATAATCATTTGATTGTCACTTTTAACCACATTTAAATAATTAACAAACTTGCCTGACATTAAATATTTACTTCACCATTATTATCTTTTTTACAGTGTGAAATTTACATTTCGACCAAATTTGGCCATATCTCCAGTAGAGCGGTCCCAACTGTCATATTTGCCTGTTCGCTTCCTCTACCCATTAGAACTTCAATAGGCCGAGGAAAGCTATATTAATTTCAACAAGATTAGCTATATGCACTTTTTTAATATTTTCTTTGGAATATATTTGTTAGTTATTTTGTTTTCACTGTTTTAGCTTTAAGGTTACAGGTAGGGTTTTCTTTCACTATTTTGACGTTAGGGTTGCAGGTTAAGTTTACAGTTAGGCATTAAAGTTACAGTTACGTTTTCAGAATCTGCCTTCAACTCTATTAGAGCCTTGCGGCGTTTATCAGTCATAAATTATGTGACTGTTCAGTAGTTTAACCTTGTTTAATAATTATTTTTTTACAAAACGTTTTCGCAGTTTTGTATACATTTTTCAAAACGTTGTCGATAAAATATTTAACCGTCTCTTCAAGGACTTTTTTCCAATCCGTAGTCGAACCGATTACTGATCGTCTCAGTTTGACATGGTTCTATTTCGACAAGATACTGTGAAATCAATATTTATTTTGAACGCTTCAATCTTCTAATCAGTTGGTAGATGTGCTCTAAAATATTGGGGTCTCTTCTTAGGAGTTTGATTACAGTCCGAATACCATTAAAGCAAGCTAATAAAGACTGGTATATCAGAACGAAATTTTACTAGACATATCATAGGGAGATTCCATTTTAGAGATCTCTTTATCTAATCATGCATCGAATCAATTAATGTGGAATCAAATTCAAATGGCTGATATCCTTATCGCATAAGTTTGCCCTAAGATTTTGGGATTAACATCGAATCCTCCATATCACACTTGCCTGAATCCTCGCTTAGATTCTATCGTAGTCCAAAATTCGCTTATTGGGTAATCTCCAAGATTCTCTAATCTCTATAATTAGCTTATTGGGTAATCTCTGCAGTACGTTCGGGTTCCAATTCCAATTTAAAAGTTTATATCGATTCTTTTTATCGTTCACGAGTATGCCAGTTTCGCTCCGGGGATAAGCGGCACCTGTTCGGGACAAAATCGCATACCTATCGGAGAATCCATGTACTACAGATGCGTGGATTGTTGAGGAATCCACTGTTGTGGCCTGAAAGCAGCCTATGACCGTAGAGATAGCAGGATATGCATGGTAGCACCATTGATATCTCAAGTATATACAGGTGTTGATTATACAAATTTAGCCATTTAAATTTTCAAATCCAACTATTCCTTATTCCTTATTGAATTTTGTGCAAATGAAACTGAAAATATCTTTTAAAAAACAAAAGGTAGAATACACTTTATTTCCAAAAAGAAAAAGTTTATCGTAAATTAATTCCATTGCATCATTTTTAAATATTGATTTAAAAAAATCTAGAACTTGTTCAATTTAAGTGTGTTTGGAATTTTTTATTATATTAACTCCAATAATGACCGAGGCATCCATTATTGTGGTCTTATAGTAAGATGTTCAACCAATGACTTTGCATTACACCACACCACTCATCAAGAAAACTTATTCATGTGTGATAGATTATTGTTGTATTGAATTGTAATTTTAATAGTTGTGTATTTGTTAATTTTTAAAATGTTAAAACATGTAAATTTTGTTTGATCTCTTGACATAAAAAAATGAACACCACTTTTCGACAAAGTAGAATTGATTGAGTATATGGAAGAGGGAGATCAACTTTTCTAAGGGATATAACAATGGTGATGAAAGTAGGTTTCATTGAATTTTCATGGTGTATCTTTGTGTTTTGGGATATTTTGTGGTGAGTTGTGATTTTTGTAATCGTATAACTAATTAGCCATTTTGTACTTTGGACATGAGTTGTTGTTATGTTCTATATTCAAGATATTCCATTTTGTAATATATGGATGTTATTAATATTTTGGAATATATTTACATATTTTGGAGAGATCGCTAAATGAAATATTTATGATTTTGTTTTTAATGATGTTTTGCATATGGCATATATGATTTTGAATGGAATGTAGTAGATGATTGTATATGTTATTTTTAGTATTTGATGATTTAATGACATTGAAAATGATTTGATTATTTTATGATTGTGATGATGATTCAATATAATTTTATGATGATGATAATGATATATTATGTGTTTGCATCCTCTAAAAATAATTGCAAATACATGTGTGGACTGACATGAACATGATGATGATATCATGTAGTTATGTCCAAAAAACTTTTCAAAATATTAGGGTTCATCTAGTTGGACATTGACATAAACATGATGATGATGATACCACGTGTTTGCATCCTTCAAAAAAATTTACAAAATGTAAAGGTTCATCTAGTTGAAGTTTGACATGAAGAGGCGCATAAATAAATTGGTTAAGGATTTTCCTTTGTACATGAATGGATTCGTTAGACATGTAAATATGAATGTGTTGCATCTTAGTTCTCATACAATTCAAAGACAAGTTCAAAGACTACACACGGTTTGGGTCCTTGGGTCAAATATGATATTTAGTGCATTCAACCTCAACGATTGCATGGGGATGGTAGCCCCAATGAAACTCGTGTGCTACAATTGGTGGCATGGAATTTTGAGGTTTGGTTTTCATTTTTTCCCCCAAGGATCATTTATGTCAAGTGTCATGAATTGTTCATAAATGTGAAGTATATCTAGAAATAACTCAAGAATAGTGATTCGGTTCAATAGGTTGTCTAATTTATTGGATTTGTCTCAATGAGATAGTGTTAACGAAACTCTTTTCTATGAGTCTTTGACTACATATGATTGTAAAACAGAAAAAAAAAATGGACAAGGTCATTTGGTTTAGTGTTAAAGCACTAGATTTTGATCCTCATGTCAAATATTGATATCTCATGCATTTGAATTCAATCAATTCATGGTGTTAAACCCTAGAAAAATCCCCATGTTAAACATAAAACCCATTATCAATCCCTAGATATTAAGTTATTACATTTCTAGTTCTATATTAATAGGCCAACTAGAAACTATTAAAATACCATGTGTCTCTTATATATACCTAGGAGACCTAGTGTTATGATCATCATATATTGTCTAGTGAATTAGATATATTGTAAAAGGAGGTTCACCCCTCAAAGGGGATTATATTAATTGAATTTTTATCATTTTCAAGGTGTTTGGTTCATAGCATCGATCCTAGGGTTTTTCTTCTTCAAGTAAGTCATCTTGGCATTTTCACTATAACGATTTTTCTAGGATACTTCAGATAGTGAACTTTGGATGTTGCTCACGAGACATATCATAATATGTTTGGTTCTATTTCAATATAATTTTGGACATATCCTATGGACGATAGGGTTTGTGACTCATCTTCAAATCATTTTCAAACGAGTCACCTTAGAATTTTGGCTATAATATTTTTTCTAGGAAGTATCACACAATGAAATTTTGTGGATACAAAGGATAAATGTCATAGTACAAGTGGTTGAAATTTGAGAGATATATTATGTGGAAGACAAGGTTTGTGACTAATCTTGAAATTCGTTTTCTTGGCATTTTCATTGTAACTTCTTTGAGTAAAGTTTCAAGATCTAAATTTCCATAATCCTTAATTGACATAGTGAGATAGATGTAGATTTTTTTTTAGATTTTGACTCATTATATTTTATGATATATTTATTGAGGAATTTAGGGTTGCTCAGAAGTTATTTTCTAGTGATTTTAAGAGATTTTTCTATGGTTAGAAGCTCATTTTTAAAACAAAATTTAGAGATGTATTCTAGTGTCTCTAAATAACATAATATCTGTTGCTAATTGGTTAAAACTATGTTTGGGAAAGTATACATATAGAAAATACACATTGTTTCACCTGAGTGAAAACCCTTGTAATCCTATTGGTACCGCTTCAAGTAGTACCTCATTAGGTAGTACCTGTAGATGGAATATCACTTCCACTTACCTTTGGTATATAGGAAATACCCTAGGTATACCTGAAAATAGCCTTAGATAAGCTATTCAATCATCTTGTTCCTGTAGTACACCAAGACAAAAACTTGAGGAGACCACTCTCTCATACCACGATAGTTGGATAATATGGCTAAGGGCACAATTGAGCCTCCTTACTTAGTGGCATGAGATATGTGGTCAAGTACTATTGCTGGACCCCACATGTATATCAGAGACCTATAGCACCTAACACTCCCTTGTCCTTAGGACCTAGTAACTTTTTCCCATGGCTCCAAAGAAAGATCCAAAATTTACTTTAACAAGTAAACCTTCACAGAACTCAACCATGACTAAAGAAGAAAGAGAGAATATTTTTTAGCAAATGGGAAAGTTGGAGAAGAATATGGATGAAAATAAGGTACAAATGTAACACATGGAAAAGACAATGTATACAAAGATAGAATAATTAAAAAATTCCATGAAAACCATCTTGTTACATACCCAAGATGAGAGATTATCTCAAGCAGATTTCAAGATACAAGAAAATCATATAAATGTGGAGGAAATAAAAATTGATCCCCAAAATCATGATTGTTTATTACCAACAACAAGGAACTACTTAATTCACAAGATGGATATGAGGAAGTTTGATGGTAAAGATCATATAACATGGATATTCTAGATGGAGCAATTTTTTGATCTATATGAAGTGCCAAGCTTAAAAAAGGTAACTATTGTATCCTTGTATTTATAAAATGATCAATTTCTTTGGGATCAATGGTTTTGTGAAATAAAAAAGGATTCTATTATATCTTGGTCCATCAAAAGAATTAATAACACATTATGGGGATATTAAGTGTAATTTCCTTAATATGAACCCCGTTTGTAGTTGCACATATAGGTTGGGGAGCCATTTTTCTTCTGCACGCACCTGAGTAGTGCATAATTTATAGACCCATATAGGATAGTGAGCCATTGGAAACAAGTGTAAATGAAATTTACATATATGCTAGTGAGTCGTTGGTACCAAGTTTAGGTTTTGCACACACCTAGAGAGTGTGCAAAGCTTGTTATTAAAGAGAAGGTGAACACATTCCATAGTTTTGCAAATACCTAATCTAGTGCATGTGGATTGTGCATCAATGGAGGTTGTGAATGTTCCACAATTTTTTGTGCACACAAAATAGTCTGTGGGAATGATTGTGATGTATATATATTTATATGTTTTTAGGTCAGAGAGCCTGTATGATTATTGGGTTGATGAGCCAGGACACAAATAGGCTAGTGTGCCTATTCTTATATAGTGTATCACACTCAAATTATTTATATATTACATGGATGCACGTAGACAGTCTCAGAATAAAAAGAGACGGGGAGATGAGCTCCACCGAAAAAGGGAAAAAGGGGGCGATATTTTAATAATATTTATGAAAAGTATAATTTATGGATATATTATTTATCCTAAGTTCCCAAGGCATGGAGAACAAGTCACCAAGTGGTAAATCTATTTCTGAAGGTGACAATTGTTGAGTTGAAATAATTTAATATATATTGTTGGCATTAGTGTATTTGTGAGATTATCAGTCATTCAGGGAATCATCCATTGTTTTCCTCCATCATTCAAAAGAATAGAAGTCGATTTTTTTTTGTAATTATGATAATGGATTAACCCTGTGCTTTTGAAAAACTTTGTATGATTGAAGAAGTGGGTTTTCAAGCTTGTAGGTTGTCGAAGGAGCGGGTTTTCATGCCCATAGTTTGTCCAAGAGGAGTTTTGTTAGGCCCGTGAGAAATATCTCCATGTGAGATATTGGATGGGAATTGATCCCTGGTGCGTTGGACATTACTTTCAGTTCTCTAAGACTTCTCGATCTATCATGTTTCTTAATCCCTAGAAAGGAAGTGGGGAAGCCTAAGGACTATTGAGAAAAGAAGGGGCACACTTCTTGGGGTGGGACAACCATGTGGCAAATGAGGGACTATATACTAGTTGCAACAATCGACATCTTAGACTAAGCAGTTTCGTTGTTTTTCAAACCATAAATTGGCACTAGGAATTATTTTTCCGTGGTGGAGTTCAAGCCCCAACTCAGGGGTGGACAATTGCTGAAATATTATGAGAAACAATGTCTATTGCTGGGAGGAACGTCTAAGTCTTGCACATAGTTGGTGAATTTTATTAAAATATAAGTGTTTTTATGTTCATGTCTATTTACTGCATGCTTATTCAATTGTATCTATTATGATCTATTACTTGAATATTGTTGTGTACGAATAACGGTTGTTACTATGTTAATATTGTCTATTTTGTAACTGTGATGTGCATATTTTCATAATATTCGTATATGATGAGTATGGTAGTTGATAAGTAACTTCTATAAGATAGTTCTGATATATGGACAAGAGCTTCCTGAGTGAGGCTACAAGTACCATGAGTGCATAAAGTTGTCTGTGTGCACAAGTGACCAGTTTCGTTGTGTGTGTTGGAACATACTTTGAGTTCACATGAAAGCAAGACTTGCAAGAAAAATCAGAACAATTATGTGCATTGTGGTATCTGGGTTGTCTGTATGGTTATGACCACATTATTTTTCTCATGTTTGGAGTCGTCTTACGCTGTGTAATGTTTTCTTTTTCAGTATGCTTGGGTGCACAATTTTATTTTAAGTTATTTCCGTTGTTATAATATGTAAAATGGGAGGGACTATGATGTGGCACAAACCAGTTTGGGTTGTGTACACTAGATTTTGGGTGACATTACTCAGTAGTAAGTTGGGTACATCATCCATAGATGTTATAGATTGGTATCAGAGAGTCAGAAGTCAGGATGGTGGGTGACATAGCCTATCTTTACACGATGGGGAGGTTACATTAAGATAAATACATTCTTTAGTGAGTTGATAAATATTTTGCAAAAATTTCCAATTATAGAGAACAAGCAATAATTCCAAAAGATTAGTCTGAGGGTAAAGAAAATTTTATAGGATATTTTGTTACACCTTTTTTTTGGTCACTTTAAAAGAGAATATTCAGCACGAGGTGCATCTCTTTGAACCTAAATCCCTAAAGCGTGCTTTCAATATGGAAAGTAAAGTGGAAAAAAAAAATGGCTACTATAAGGGTCGCCACTAACAACTATATCGAGCACCATGTTCCCTCTCCTATCCTCACCCAAATGACAAGTTTGACGGCTTAGAAAAAGGATAAAACAAGAGCCCAATGACTATGTTTCAATTGTGACAAGTATAATAAGGGTTAGGTGAGAATAAATTGTTCTATATAGATGATGAAGAGGAAGAAGATCAATAATTAGAAGCATCACATGATCTATATATAGAATATACTAATCCAACGATGTCTTGTCAAGCATTGGACAACATCAATACTCCACAAACCCTCAAGATGGAACAATATATCAAAAAAACAAAAGAAATAGTGTTGATTGATTCTAGTATTACCCATAACTTCATCAATTACAAATTATCAAGAAGTCTCAACTGTTTTTCATTTTCAACACCATATTTTCAAGTAATGATTGTAGATGGAGGTACCCTAAATTTTTCAGGGACATGCCTTAGTATTAATCTCAATATTGGGGAGTATTTATTGGATAGTCCTATTATTTCCATCCAAGTGGGTGGTGTTGATGTTATAATAATTATAATGATTGGATACAATGGAACTTAATCTTATAGATCTTGTTATGATATTTTTCTTGAAATGCAAGGAAACTGAGCTTAGAGGTATTCAAGAGAAACCCTCTAAAGTGATAAGCTCGGATAGTCCTATTATTTCCATCCAAATGGGTGGTGTTGATGTTATAATAATTATAATCATTGGATACAATGGAACTTATTCTTATAGATCGTGTTATGAGATTTTTCTTGAAATGCAAGGATATTGATCTTAGAAGCATTCAAGAGAAATCCTCTAAAGTGATAAGCTCCAATAGGATGAGAAAATTTCTGAAAAAGGTACACCATCATGTAATTTCACAATTGTGCTCACTAGATGTTCAAGCATCTATATTCTCTACTCTACTGGATATCCAAATAGTTATAAACAATCATTCCAAGGTATTTGGAGAGATACCTAAGGGTCGTCCACCTGCTTGAGATCATCACCATGATATTCATTTGCAACCAAGAAAGGTACCACCTAACATTAGGCCTTACATGTATCCATATGCCCATGAGATTGAGATTGATTGTATGATCCAAGAAAATTTAGAGTTTGGCATCATTAAACCTAGTCAAAGTGATTTCTCTTAACCTCATTAAGAAGTTCCTTCCCACTCATGAGAAGTACAGTGTTGCTCATCTATGTTTTCACTTGTTTATTCTTAATCGGTAGAAACATGTGAGTCCTACCATTTTTTTCCAGGGTATACGTGTTCTCTCTCCCATCATGAACTACGTTTTTGTCATATTTCCATGGTCTACCCAGCAATAGATGAAAAACATGCATGGGAATGACATCACATAATATTTCATCTTTATATCCTTCTATTTTAAATTCAACTAAACATTTTTTAGGGACATTTACCTGATGTCCTTTTTGTAGCCACAAAACTCTGTATGGGCTTAGATGTACAACAATGTCCATCTCCAACTTTTCTAATATCTCTGTAGATACAAGATTGTCTGTGCTACCGCTGTCCACTATGACCTTGCATACCCTATCCTTAGTTTTCCAAGCAGTCTGAAATAGATTGTTTCTTTGGGCTGGGTTCTCTGCCTCCTTCTCGAGCTTCAAGAGAAATTTCCTCTTCATCAAAGATCTTCCGCCCTTAGCGTCTTCTACCTCAACATTTCATCCTTGAGCTTTGGAAATGTGATTTTCACCACCATCTTTCTTCTTATCTGGACACTCATAGGATTTATGTTTGATTTTTCCACAGACGAAGCATTTCACTTCACCTCCTCTGCCTCTTCCTCTTCCTCTAGCTCAAGGAAAAGTATTTCTGTCAACATACTACCTTCCTTGTGAGCTTCTTCCTCTCTCAGGTTGAGGTTTCTTCCCCTAGTATTTAGGTTTCTAAGTTCTATCTTGGGCAATTTTTTTTCCTCTTGATTGACTTCTACCTCAGCCTCTTTGAGCTTGCTTCTGACTTAGCTTCTCTTCAGCTTTCAGAGCTATATGATAAGCATCTTCCACATTTTGAATGGTCATCATGCCCATCTCATCTTGAATTTCATATCACATACCATTCATGTACCTGGAAACTTTTTCATCATCGCTTTCTCGATGACCTGCTCTGATGTTTATCCTATAGAATTCTTCAGTGTATTCTTTTATTGACATCATCTTCTGTCTCAAATTATGCATCCTCTGAAACATAGTGATTTGATAATCCCTGGGTATAAATTTGGCTTTCATCTTTGCAACCATTCTATCCCATCTTTTGTTTTTCTGCTTTCCCTTGCAGCGTCTGTCAACCTACAGTTCATCCCACCACAATGTTGCATGCCCTTTAAGTCTAGTAATGACATGTTTGAATTTCTTATCTTCATCGACATCCTCGTAGTCGAAGTATTTGTCTAAAGCTCTAATCCAGTCTAGAATTTCTTCAACATCTAAGTTTCCTTCGTACACTTGAATGTCCATTTTTTCCCTAGAACCTATCCTTGCAACAACGCTGAATAGGTGTTCTTCTGCAGCATCTTCGACTGCAACTTCTTCTCCTTCGTTTCCATCTTCATTTTCAATTTCTATTTCGCTGATATCCCCATCGTCAACTATGATCCTTTGTTTTGTCTCCATAACATCAAGCCTGGCACGTAACTCATGCATTTCTCTTTCCACTGTTGGATCAGGAATTTGCCTATCTCTTCTTCTCGGTGGAATGGCTGAAATTTTTTCCTCTTTTCTCTCTGCTACCAAAAGAAAAGAATTTTTTCTGTGCTCTAATACCACAATTGATGCAGACCCCCAACCCTTAGGCCAAGATCCACACATGATTGATCTTCTTCAAATCTATAGAACTAAAATAGTTCTTTTGGGCCCTCACTGGAACCCCAAGAATCCGATCCACAGGTCCTTCATGAAAACCCCACCTGCAAAACATGCACCAGGCATGAGTCTTCACCTCCACACAAACACTAGATATGACCTCTGGCTAAGACAAGAGATGCTTTTCACATTTCACAACTCAACGGTGGAAGAGAGTCGAGTCTTTTGACTCTTCAAACCTCAAAACCCGAAATCTCCCCCTTAGACGAGATCAACGACTATGAGCCTCCCTCGATCCAATGGTCCTGGTTGTATCAAGATTTCAGTAACCATGAGTTTGAAATCCAGTGACCCCAACCACTGATCACTCCATTCCCTGAACTCCAAAATTTTTCCTTTGGCAAAATCGACGATTGTGGGCCTACCTCGATCCAACGACTTATGTTCTTTCAAGATTTTCTCTGAACCTTGACCACTCCTTTGACTTCCTCTGCACGTACACTCTGACTAATACTTGGGACCCACCTTTCAACATTTCTCTCTTTGTGATTTCGGGAGTTTTGTTGACTATGCAACTCTACCTCTTGAGTCCCAAAACCCCGAAACCCGATTGGGGACCAACGACTATTGTCCCTCATTCTTTCGAAAAATTTTCCTTTCTCTCTTCAGGATTTCATGACTCGCGAAAATCCACAGTAGAGAGTTTCCTTACATTTCGAAACTCCGATTCCCAAATTCCCAAAGCTCTAGATCTTCCTCGATTTGACATCTCTGGAAATTTCAGGATTTTGCAAACCGGGAATTTGAAACTCTCGATTCCAAAATCACAGCCTCCTCTACTTCTCGAACCGTGAGATGAAGAAATGCCAA
The DNA here is from genome assembly GCA_010110895.2 of Picea sitchensis. Taxonomy (NCBI): domain Eukaryota; kingdom Viridiplantae; phylum Streptophyta; class Pinopsida; order Pinales; family Pinaceae; genus Picea; species Picea sitchensis. The sequence continues at coordinate 116,868 of SNQJ01S0056888.1, forward strand.
AATGGCTCAACGACGATTAGCCCCTGACCAAATATCGGTCCATGTGACTGCTTCCTCCATGACCACAACCCTACTCCAAATACACGTCGTGTTTTGCAACTTTGGGGTTTTCAATGCAAAGTGCCCTAGCTCCTTGTCATCGGAATTTCTGAAATGTCGAACCACAAAATGTCGAAATGCCAAAATTCCACTCCAAAGGGGAATCAATGGCTCTTGTTTCTTCTCATCCAATGGGTGCTACTCCTCCTGAGCTCCTGAAATCTCAAAGACACTTAGTCTTAACCTTCTCATAGATCTGTGAGATCCAATGGTCCATAGGATTTTGGCACTTCTTCCACGAAGAAATTTCACCGTTCGTTCACCCTTCTTCAAGGACCTATGTTCAAAATGACTTGACGGCCTTCCACCTGAACTTGACTTTTGTGAGATGATTTAAATCTCTACTTCCCTTCGAACACTTCAAAGATGCTATCCTTCCTGAGCTCTCACTTGCAAACTGAAGCCCCCAAAAGGAATCCTGCTCACACTGCTTGCGAAAACTTTCAAACAACCTCTAGTTATTTGAGTCTTTGACCCTTTGCACTCTTTGCAACATTAGTCCTTCAACCTTCACCTTATTTGATAAGTTATAATTCTTCAACTAGCCTATGCACACCTTGCACGACTCTATGCCTCACCTTCACTTCTGCTGGTTATGAGAACAACGATATCTCTCTTGAGATTTCTGAGATAAACCTTAGATCCTCGTCAATGCACACCTTGCAAACGTTCACTGCACTCTTTGCAGGAATTCTCATGAAGAGAAACAATTGAAACTCATTCTTATCCTCTCTCAGACTTCATACACTCAACATGAAATCATACACCTGACACAACATTGAAACAAATGCATAATAGAGAAAATAAAACAACTGTAAACATACCATTTAACAAATGTAAACAATAAGCATCATAACACCTTGAAGATTGAGTCAAAGATTTATATATTAACTCAAGTGATCCTCTACATGGGTTCTCCTCTACAGTTCTCTGCTACAACTCTACAGCTTATGAAATATGAATGATCATAATGTTCCTGTTACAATGATACAAGGGTGAGGGTGTCTATATATGTTTTCCCTCCTACGCTTCTAAACTGTCTAATCTATTAAATCAAATCTACCTACTTACATTAAATAGACTTAAATGCCTATTACATTCAACAGATGAAATCAATTTCTCAATATCTATTCACAACTCTAAGATATAAATGTAAGTATACTTCCCCTAACTATTACATTAATATCCGCTCATTAATTTTTCAAAACATTTCAAAATGTGCGTTGGTGCTTTTCCAGCTATCTTTTGCCTTTATGCTTTCTTGGATGGCTATGTACAATGATCCTACATCAGAGATAAAATCCAATGGATTGAATACTTGATCTAGGATGGATTATTATTCAAAGGAAATCAATTGTGTATCCCGAAAAGTTCTATGAGAGAAAACCTTTTGAAGGAAAATCATAGTGGGGGGTTGGCTGGACATTTTGGCCATGACAAGACATTTGTGCAACTTAACAGTTTGTATTATTTTCCAGGGATGAGTACATATGTCAAGGAGTTTGTAAACAGATGTAGAATTCTCCAGCACGCAAAGGGAAAAAGACAGAATACATGATTGTACCAACCATTGCCATTACCAGAGAGTTCGTGGGACATGGTAAGCATGGATTTTGTGTTAGGAATACCGAGGAAACATAGGTTTTTTTATTCCATATTCATGGTAGTCGATAGATTCTCAAAAATGGCACATTGTATTCCATGTCATAAAACCAGTGATGCAACACACATTGCAAATTTGTTTTTCAAAGTAGTTGTTCGACTTGATGGTTTACCCAAGAGTATTGTTTTAGACAAAGACACCAAATTTGTTGGTAATTTCTGGAGGACACTATGGAAGAATATGGGGACAAAATTATATTTTATCTCAACATATCTCCCTTAGACAGATGGACATATTGAGGTAGTAAATCGAATTTTGGGGGACTTATTGAGGAGTTTAGTAGATGAACATCATAGTCAGTGGGATCAGATTTCGCCACAAGAGGAATTTGGATATAATGACTCACATCACTAGAGAATAGGACATAGCCCATTTCAGATAATGTATGGAATGAAGCCAAGAGAAGTATCTAAGTTGAGAAACTTAGAGAAGAATGAGTTCAGAAGTGTTGGAGAGGAAGATTTTGTAGCAAAAATGCAAGAGCTCCACAGTAAGATTAAAGAGAAGTTGCAGAGTTCCAACCAGGAATATAAGCACAGAGAAGATCAACACAGAAGAGAGTTTCAATTCGAAGTGGGAGATTTATTTTTAGTGCACCTCAGAAAGAAAATATTCCCAAGGGGAACGTATAATAAGTTGAAGATGAAAAAGATAGGGCCGTGTAAGATTCTAAGAAAATTTGAGGCAAATTCTTATGAGATAGAATTTCGAGATGATGTGGGCATATCAACCATATTCAACGTAGGAGATATATATCTTTACAGAGAAGATTAAGTGAGAAAATTAGAGACACATAAGGAAGTTCAATGGTTTAAACCAATGGCTGTAGCTGAAAAACCCCAGATGGAAAAGATCATTGATCAAAGAGTTGGGAAGAAGACCCGGAGGAAGACACATTTTGAATACTTGGTAAAGTGGAAGGGACACTCGATTGAATATGCCATTTGGGAAAGTGAAGTGGATATCTAGAAACATGGACAACCAGTGCAAGAGCTCATGTATAGGATGCCATGAAGTTTTCATCTAGAGGAGTATGATGCAGGAGCATCACAAGAAAACGCAAAATGGAGGATAGCTAGATACACACTGATGCACATTTTGGAGATATTTTTGAATTTCAAATGGATGGCACATTAATGTAATATCTGGATAGACATAAGTGCTCTTAAATTTTTTGGGAATTGTAATGCAGATCTTGAGCGATTTCTCTCATCTCTCGGTTGTACACAATTAATGTAATGAATGTAAAGTAGTTGTAGGCTTTAATTCAATTAGACAGCTTAGAGTTGTAGGAGGGAAAACTCGAGAAACCTCCCTCGTATGTATTGTATTGGATAATTTATTCTCATTGTAAGATATATAGAGAAAGAGAGAATAAGAGGGCAGAGAAGAACAAAGATTGTAGAATTTGTATAAGCAGATAGTTGTTTCTATAGAATCCATGTATAGAAGCACCGAGTTAATATAAGAATTCTTTAACTCAATTTCATGGTGTTGTGATTAATATTGTTTTCATCTATTGAATGGTATGTTTAAATTTTGATTATATGTTATGTTATGCATTTGTTTCAATGTTTTATGCGTATGATTTCATGTCGAATGTATGAAGTCTGTGAGAGGGAGAGTATGAGTTTCAATTGTTTATCTTCCTGATAATTCCTGCAAGGAGTGTAGTGAAAGTCTGCAAGGAGTGAGTTGACAAGATTCTTAGTTTTATCTTAGAGAGCTCAGGAGGGTTACCATTGTTTTCATACCAGTAGAAGTGAAAGGATGGCATAGATCCGTGAAAGGTGTGCGTAGGCAGGTTGAAGTCTTAGAATTTTCCAACGTAGTGAGTGGTTGAAAAGCTATTGTCGCAAGGAGTGCACAAAGTTGGAGAGTTAAGATAATCAGTGATTATCATGAAGGTCGCAATGAGTGCGAGTAGAATACCCTAGAACCCTTGACTTGCAGCCAGAATAAAGATCAGGAGGGATAGAGTCTTGGAGAGTTCAAGGGAAGGACGAGGGTCGAAGAAACCTTGCAGAAACCCAGTTCAGGATGGAAGACGCCAATTTATTTGGCCAGGAGTCTTTGAGAACTTGAATGGACAGTTGGGTTTCTCAGAGGGAGAAGCACCGATTTTCCATGGATCGTTGGATGCAGTGGATGAGAGGAGAGGTTAAGGCTAAGTTTCTTTCAAGACTCGCAATATCAGGAGAGGTAGAAGCCGTTAGATCTGAATCAATGAGATTCATTGGTTTGGGTGCTTTGAATTTCAGTATTTCGATAGTCGGAAGTGTGGAGGAAGTCATTTTTTGGAATCCCCGATACACGAAGTCCTGACATGATATGGACCATCATAACATGGAAAGTTGAGGACTGTTGATCTGTAGGAAAGAATTCGTGAGTTCGTACTTCGGGAAAAGGAGGAGAGATATATCGTGAACTCATGATACGTGAAATTCCATCACGCTCGGAGGTGGACCCCAGGGTTACACTAGAGGTCATATTATAGCAGCATAAGGGAGGATCTAAAGACCTGCTATCCATTTTCAAGGTTTTGGGGATTTAAGGAGTCGGTGGGGATTCACAATAGAAATCGCGAAGTTGCGAAATACGAAACGCCTTTTCCGGTTAAGTCTGGGGTCACTCTAGGTGGTCATGTGGAGTAGAGGTTTTCACCTTGTTCTTATTCATGCAGGAGTAACTTCTAAGAAGGACCTATGGTATATATGCATTGAAGGTTCTAGTGGGAACTAAGGAGCCATTTCGGCTCAAGGAAATATAAATATCCAAAGATCGGGAAGTCACATAGACTCTTCTAAAGTAGCGGTGTTGCATCACAAAGTGTCTTCCCATGAGGGATTTAACCATAAGGGGACCACTTTGGAGTTCATCCTTTTGTACTCCTCATCAATCATGATAATAAAATAATGAGTCAAATTTACATCAAACCAACCATGCATCACATATCAAAGAGACCACATCGATCCATCTTCATCTATGCATCACATATTAGTGACAACTCAATGATCCATCTTCATTTATGCATATCAATGAAAAATCATTGATCGATATGAATGACATCATATGACTATGATTCTCCTTGACATCTATCCATTCACATCAAGTACAATACATATTACATTAGTATGTTATGACAAGACATTTTTCCTTTGACATCAATCAATCACTCCTTTGACATCAATCAATCTCTTGACATCAATCAATCCCTGGATGTCAATCAATCACTTGACATCAATCCTTTAACATCAATCAATCAAACCTTTGGCATCAATGACAACATCATCCAACACTTTGTTTACTCTCCTGAGGGAGTTCCAAGATCTCCAAATCATTGTCCAACCTCATTTTAGCATCTGAGCATTGCTCAAGGGTTATTGCTTCAGTAATCCCTTCACAAGGAAGTTCATCACCAACATGCGAAGGATAGGTGGGCATGTAATCTTCGTGACACCCACTCTCTCTTTCATTTTCGTCCCTTGCTCTAAAATCATTGTCTACATACACATTTGAAATTAATTACAACATTTAACTTGACATAAATTTAAATACAAAAAAATACAAAAAAATATACAAAATCAAAGAAAATTACCAAAACTATTCTCTTGTATTGAGGTATTCCCTACATTTTCATGTGTAGGAGTATCAATGAACAACCTATCCAAGAAGGCTACATCCATAGAACTTTGCTTGAGCACATTCAGGAGTTAATCTATTGACTAACTCATTTGATAATCTCCTCTAACGAGATTGTCGTTTGTCACTCGAAGTCTCAGTCGAAGAAAGGGTTCCTCTTCTTCCTTCTTGGGAGATCCTAGAGAGTTTGCGAGGAATGTTTGGAGAATCATGTGTCAACATCTTTCCTCAATATCTTTCCTTTGGAAATTCATGAAAAGTTAAGCACAAGACAAGTACGAGTTAATATCTCCAACATTGACCAACACAAATTATGAAGAAAGAAAAAAAAATAAGACAAAATTAATAGAAATGTTATTTATGTTAGACATAATTATAATAGGGTGATGCATAACTCCACTACCCATGCCCATTTCAAATAACCTTGGTAAATCCACCAAAAATGGAAACAATATTTAGACGAGCACATATTAAGCCATAAAGTTGATGGAATGCTCCAAAAGTACAAGTGGCAAGGAAAAGTCACAACATGATAAGAAATAACTATGATGGAAACCCATAATATATGAAGAGTGAATGGGTCAAAGTCTGGTAACAGAGTATCTATTATCTATATGGGAAATCATATTTTATGTGTCCAACAGGTATGGACCATAGTCCATGAAAATCAACGATTAACTTTACGCCATGTTTGGTTGGATGGAAGAAATATGCCATCTAATTAAATTTTAAATCGATAACATCATTACTTTATGATACAGTGCCAAATTACATCTAGTCAAACATTTGCTAGCTAATATGCAGCATAAAGTCATGGTCGAGGCCATATAGAAGAAGAAGTTAAAAATTCTACTCATGTCCATTCGAAAGAATTTCCATATTGTGGTGGAAAGGAGGAAGTTGTCGCCATGTTTCATCCCAAAATAAAGCATTGGTTCCATCTTTGAATTCCCAAAAACAATGAGTGTGGATAATATCTTTTTTTTTCTAGATATTGTTCCATATTAAGGATCTTGAAAATTTTCCTTAAAGTATTATCAGGTCCTGAGGCTCTATGAGAGGGTAGTACCTCTTGCACTAAAGGAGGGCCCATAGAGTGTATTAATTCATTTATCTCTACAGAATGAGCTGGGGAGAAATGTATCTTTGATAATAAGTCCTCATTTGAGGTTAGGAAGACTGACTGTGTTGAAGTGACTAAATCTCATTTCTTTTATTTGCAAGTTCCACCCCACACAAAGGATCTTTGGAGTTTTCCAATGATGAATTTCATTGTTTTTTTTCAATGAGAAGCAACCGATATATTTTTATGGAAGAGGGCTCCTTTGGAATCCAAGGATCCTGTAGATGTGAGCATGTACAATAGAGGTAGTGTGAAATAAAAAAAAATGAGACTGAGCTCATGCCTGGTTTTCATTGTGAAGCTCATGCCTGGTTTTACCATTAAGGCCTTTGCTATTGCAAGAGATGACCTTCATGATGAATGTGGGGGGTTGGGTAGGAACTTATATTTCATCAAGGTAAGGCGATCTGATTTAACCAAAAGCTCTCTTAGATATTTAAGAAGTTGTGTGTTTCTTTGAAAACCTCTTTTTCTTTTTCTTTTGGTTTTTTAGGTTGAGTAGAGGAAGATGATTTAATTATTGTAGAAGGAGCATAGGGAGTACCTTTTATTTTTGTTGTTTTGTTGCTAACAATTTTATTTTGAACGAGAGAGTCCTTAAGAAGCTGAGCTTATTGCTCATTGATTGAATTCAAGTATTGATGCTAGTAGGAAGAAGAAATTTACTTTAGGTCAAGATCCCCAATGTCCATTTCCTTTCCATTGCAATATAAAGGCAATAGATTAACTTGTAAATTACCCAGATTTGCTACATGAATTATTTGCTATAGATTTGCTACAAGAATGTACCTAGATTGCGGAAGAGGACATGCATTATTATGAAGCTGGGGAATCTTCTCAGGATTTCCCAAATGGGGTGCTTATCAGCTCATTGAGCCCCATACCTAGAGGCATTTGCTCAAGGACTGTTGAAAATGATGAAAATGCTAAGGCAATTTCAAGCTTGAGTGGGCATCATCAGCTTGTCTAATGATCATCTAATTTTGTGTTTTTTTTCCCTCTTTGAGCAAACAGATTCTTCTTAGCCTTCATGATTGATTACGTGTTGGCTTAGTTTATTACCATTTATTGTGGATTAACTTAGCTTATTACCATTACTTGAACATGGAAATTAGTAAAAAACTAACTATGAGTACAACTTCCTGATATGAGTAATGTATCTGATTATGAACTATCGATTACACTGGTTTGAATCTCTCATTGTGTAGTAGCTATTGATATTGCTTCCCATTAATTCCATAATATTCCATATTGTGAATCTCATCCTGGTACTAGAAAAATGATCACTATAAGGAAGTAATTCCATTGAATAAGGATACTACATATGGGTTTTACTTACTGTGATTAAGAGAGAGCTAAAGAAATGGAATCAACTTCATATCTTACCCATATGAGCTATGTGAATATTGCAATATAATTAAGAATGTGGAGTCTCAATCTAAGGTATAGGCAACTAATCACAAGAATGAATATGCAAGTTCAAATTGCATTTCTTCTATGAGATTTTTGTTGTGTTCTTATCAACTTTCTTGGGTATCATTAATTATGTTCTATTTTTGAGTCCTCATACTTTTAATCCCTTATTTGTTGAAAATGGAAGCTAGCTTGATGTTTGGAGGAAACGTAATTGGTATCTTAGTCCATGGCATTGGAGTTATACATTTGGATTCAAATTTGTTATTTCTTATCGTTCTGTAAATGAGACAATGACATGAAATGTTCACTACTTGTGTCTTTTTGTTACAGTGCAAAGTATTGTAACATTTTTTGGTGTATCTATTCTGAAGGTTGAGGGAATGACTACAGTGAATATACTACCTATGTTTCACCATTTGTTTTCTATTTGTTGAGTGTTATATTAATGCAGATTTTCCATAACATATTACAATGTAATATGTCATAACATATATTACTATAACATATTACATTGAAAATGTATAACATATTACATTGAAAATGTATAACATATTACAATGTAATATGTCATAGTAATATGTTATAACATATTACAATGTTATAACATATGCACTAATACTAAAATTGAAAACAAATTGTAAATTGTAAGATGTAAACTGTGAAATGTATTTAAAACTGTTCTTTCTTCTAACTTTGTAAGTGAGGCTTTGACATGAAATATTGGTCTGTATTTTGTCAAATTTCATATCAATGCAAAGTGATTGTTACATATTTCGGTGTATCTATTCTGGAAGTTGAGGGAATGACTTCAGTGAATATATTGCCTATGTTTCAAAGTTTTTTTCTATTTATAATAGTTTTATAATGGATACCATTATTCTTGGGTTTCCTAGTAGCCTCTTCACACCCCGAGAATCAATCCTTCATAAAGTTTGACTTCTGCAAGTTCTTGGCAAATACAATGCACCAACAATTTTTAGATGTTAGGGGTACCAGGTCATTCAGGTACTAGTCTCACTTGTTCCATATGTTAATCCATCAAAAATAATCACATTTGGGTTATTTAAGGTCTAGTATGGTGAATGACCAACCAACTTGTTTCTCTCCCAACCAGTGAGTGGTTGCCTATGGTAAGAGAACATGTCATCAGTGAAGGTTTTTTGCAGTATATAAACTCTTTTATGTTTATATTAGACTTTATTATCCACAATGAAGTATTTGTTATAATTATTCCTTTAGTCAAAGGGTCACTGCAATTGAAAAACAACACCAGAATGGGAGATTGGTTCCTTTTTTAGAAATTTACTATGATAAGAGTATATGGTTTTGAAGAGGTGCCATATCAAAAGTGAGTACTGAATTTGGTTGTTCTAGAGACTGAAAAAAGTCAAATTCGGTCAGTTGTTGACTACAAAGCCAATCATATTACATTAAATTTTGATCAGATGAATTTCAAGGACAAACCAAATCTGCACAAGTAGGTCACTCATGTTTTACACAAAGATGTCACCAAGACTCATGGCAATATGAAGAAATTGAAATAGGCATTAATCAAAGTGGAGAAATAGTTGAGGTAGGATAAAGTGGTTACTAAAGCAAGGAATTCCATAATCAACAATCCATAAAATAATATTTATAACTTATGATACTCTAATATTACATATGTAAAAATGGATTTATAAATTGAATTCATGAAGATTTGAAATTTTTATAAAATACAAAATGTTTGAAATAAAGAGTTGGACAGTTTAAAATTTTTATGAAATTTTTATAAAATACAAAACGTTTGAAATGAATGTGACTTGGCTGCGGGGTGGGGCGGGGCGGGAAGCCATGTGGCCAAGCTATGGGCGTGCCCACGTCTCGGCCCTAGGGTTGGCCGCCCGCGGCCAAGTCACAACCAATTTTAATAAGATATTATCTACGCACACAAAAGCAGGGCATTTGAATTTAAATCTTTAACACGAGAGTGAAAGACATTCGATTCGACTCCTCACCGACTCCTTAGGAAACTAGTCATGTAAATGCTTACTCTATTCTTAATATTTGATAGTTAAATGTCTATATCAAATTTAAAATCTTAATATTTGATTGTTAAATGTCTATATCAAATTTACAAATTTAATATTTGATTGTTAAATGTATATATCAAATTCACTAAATCCATATTGTTTATAAATTTATTGTTTGTGTGTATAATTTGAACATATAAACATGTAATTTTTAAATTGTCTTCCTATTTTATTTTTAAATTTATTATTATTTTTTTAAATATATATGTTTTAAAAATATTCCATTGTATGTATATTTCACAAATAATCCATTACAAATTATAATATAGACAATAATGTACAACCAGGAATTCTAGAATCAACAATGTGTAAAATAATATTTATAACTTATGATACTTTAATATTACATATGTAAAAATGAATTTATAAATTGAATTCCTAAATATTTGAACTCTTTATAAAATACAAAACATTTGAAATAAAAAGTTGGACAATTTGAAATTTTTATGAAATTTTTATAAAATACAAAACTTTAAAATGACTGTGACTTGGTTGAGGGCGGCAGCCATGTGTCCAAGTCACAACAAATTTTAATAAGAGATTATCTATGCACAGAAAAGCAGGGCATTTGAATCTAAATGTGTCCAAGTCACAACCAATTTTAATAAGAGATTATCTATGCACAGAAAAGCAGGGCATTTGAATCTAAATCTTTAACACCGTAGTGAAAGACACAAACTAATCACTTAAATGTTTACTCTATTATTAATATTTGATTGTTAAATGTTTGTATAAAATTTAAAAACTTAATATTTGATTGTTAAATGTCTATATCAAATTCACTAAATCCATATTGTTTATAAATTTATTGTTTGTGTGTATAATTTGAACATATAAACATGTAATTTTTAAATTGTCTTTCTATTTTATTTTTAAATTTATTAAAAAAAATTAAAGATATATGTTTTAAAAATATTCAATTATATGTATATTTCACAAATATTCCATTAAAAATTATAAGATAGACAGTAATGTACAACAATTAGATGTATATTTGTTGGGAACTCAAATGATCAAATAAGTATGTATATTTGTTGGGCACTCAAATTATCAATTGATTTTGTATATGTAGACATCTAATTGACCAAGAATCACTCAGTGTTGGTTTTAGTTGTTTAAATTGTAATTTTGAATGATAGATTCAAAGAAATGTAATTAATCTAAGATTGCAATTTTCAATGCAATAGTTAAACTTAGATGTCTACTTTTTTTTTAGTGACAGTAAATGTTGTATAATTCTTGTACTTAGATGTATAATTTTTTTAGATGTAACTATACTAAGATATATCTATATATCTATATCTATGTATATTATATTTACAGATTCAGTTGTAAATATAAGAACAAATTTATATTTAAAGAAAAATAAATAGAACAGATTTATATTTAAAGAAAAAGAAATAGAATGACATATTTATTTGTATTATATTGACAAGAAATATTATTTATTAAAAAGAGAAAGATGATTTTCCTTGGATAATATTTTCATATAACCAAGATATCGAAATCTATTTCTATAAATAAATTTATTTGAATCAAACCACTTAATAAATTATATGGTTTTTCTATAAATAAATTTATTTGAATCAAACCACTTAATAAATTATATGGTTGCACAATAGACCAGAACTATTACTAGTCAAAAAATATTGTCTTTAAATCTAAATTAGACCAGAACAAATGCACACATAGCAAATCTAAAATCTAAATATTAATTAAGAAATCTAAAATAAACATATATATAAATTTTACACAGTACCAAGAAATTAATACTAATTAACAAATCTAAAATTAACATAAATATTACAGTGTACCATGAAATTAATACTAATTAACAAATCTAAAATTAACATAAATTTAAAAATATAAATGTTACATAGTAGCAAGAAATTGTTATTCATAAAAAGTAATAATTCGGGAAAACA
>SNQJ01S0056888.1:137626-159843 GCA_010110895.2 Picea sitchensis
GGGAAGCTTCCACTCTCATGCGGGATTTGTTGTGATCCATCCCTTGCCAACTATCAATATATATTGTCGACAAGATTTGGGGAGACCGTGCGTAGTTGAAAAATTTAATAACCCAACTCTTTGGATTCAACTCTCAAGCTCCGAAGAAAGGAGGATCGCTGATACAAACAAGGCTCTCCATTGAGGTATCTGTTGTCTTTTAATCACGGCATTTGTTTGCAGGGATGGCCGCCTCCTCACAAGTTTTTCAGAATAAGCGAGGGAGAGATGAATATTTGAATAGTGGATTGGCTTCGCCAGACTCGAAGCGAACAAATAGCGGAACGTTGGAGGATGACAGTTTTATCGAAAAGATCGATAATATGGATAAGAATGAAGAGACGGATGTTGTGAGTGAGGTCGATGTTCAATGGAGTTATAAAATCTCTGGATGATGAATTTGTGTTGAAGGCGCAAACAGATAATAATTTCGAGTCCACCGATGAAAAGGGAAGCAGTGATCAGATGGGTTCAAATAAAGAAGGCAAATTAACTGCAGAGGGGACTTCTAGAGCGACCTCGGTGAGGTCTGATAGAGGAATCTTCACCTATCACGACGATGTTTTGGCAGACCTTGATTACTTGGTAGACCATATTATTCCCGATGAATTGGGAATCATGATGCAGAACTATCTCGATCGAGATTCAGTGCCCGATATTATATATTCGGACACCGTGCATGGCTATATTGACAGTAGGGAGGCCTCCGACTGGTCTCTGTGGGGAGATGATATTTGGCTGTTGAATGAAAAGCCAGTCATTCAAAATGATTTTACATTGCCACAGCAAGAAGAATTTGGAATTAGTGAAGCCAAGTTTAACTTGTGACCACCAATGGGAAATGATAGTAATCGTAATGTATTGAGAAGAACCTTTGGGTCGAATTGTATGTTAATTGTATTGTTTTGAAGCTGTTTTCTTTGAAATAGCATAGTTTTGAAGCCGTTCACCCGAAATTGTATCTTAGTCTGTGGACCTGCTCACATATATAATTAAGTTAAGTTGAAATTATTAAGTTAAGTATATTTATTGGTAATTAGTATAACTAATGATCTTTTAATATAAAATATTAATGTGATGAGCAATTAAAAATGCTGATATATTCTTAATAGTTTTCTCAAATGATTGAATTAGATTTAATGTTTATCTCTTCTTATCATTTGTATCATTTTTAAAGCCATGGGTTAACCTGTTTATTTTTTTACATTTACTTAGTTATATTAAAAAATTACTCTATAATCATCTGATTGTCACTTTTAACCACATTTAAATAATTAACAAACTTGCTTAACATTAAATATTCACTTCACCATTATTATCTTCTTTACAGTGTGAAATTTACAATTCGACCAAATTTGACCATATCTCCAGTATAGCAGTCTCAACTGTCATATTTGCCTGTTCGCTTCCTCTACCTATTAGAACTTCAATAGGATGAGGAAAGCTATATTACTTTCAACAAGATTAGCTATATGCACTTGTTTTTATATTTTCTTTGGAATATATTTGTTAATTATTTTGTTTTCACTGTTTTAGCTTTAGGGTTACAGGTAGGGTTTTCTTTCACTATTTTGACGTTAGGGTTGCAGGTTAAGTTTACAGTTAGGCATTAAAGTTACCGTTACGTTTTCAGAATCTGCCTTCAACTCTATTAGAGCCTTGGGGCGTTTATCAGTCATAAATTATGTGACTGTTCAATAGTTTAACATTGTTTAATAATTATCTTTTTACAAAACGTTCTCGCAGTTTTGTATACATTTTTCAAAACGTTATCGATAAAATATTTAAACGGTCTCTCAAGGACTTTTTTCCAATCCGTAGTCGAACCGATTACTGATAAAACGTTCTCGCAGTTTTGTATACATTTTTCAAAACGTTATCGATAAAATATTTAAACGGTCTCTCAAGGACTTTTTTCCAATCCGTAGTCGAACCGATTACTGATCGTCTCAGTTTGACATGGTTCTAGTTTGACATGGTTCTATTTCGACAAGATACTGCGAAATCAATATTTGTTTTGAACGCTTCAATCTTCTAATCAGTTGGGAGATGTGCTCTAAAATATTGGGGCTTTCCTTAGGAGTTTGATTACAGTCCGAATACCATTAAACCAAGCTAATAAAGACTGGTATATCAGAACGAAATTTTACTAGACATATCATAGGGAGATTCCATTTTAGAGATCTCTTTATCTAATCATGCATCGAATCAATTACTGTGGAATCAAATTCAAATGGCTGATATCCTTATAGCATAAGTTTGCCCTAAGATTTTGGGATTAACATCGAATCCTCCATATCACACTTGCCTGAATCCAAAATTCGCCATCTAATAGAGATTCTCTAATCTCTATAATTAGCTTATTGGGTAATCTCTGCAGTACGTTCGGGTTCCAATTCCAAGTTAAAAGTTTATATCGATTCTTTTTATCGTTCACGAGTATGCCAGTTTCGCTCCGGGGATAACCGGCACCTGTTCGGGACAAAATCGCATACCTATCGTAGAATCCATGTACTACAGATGCGTTGATTGTTGAGGAATCCACTGTTGTGGCCTGAAAGCAGCCTATGACCGTAGAGATAGCAGGATATGCATGGTAGCACCATTGATATCTCAAGTATATATTGAATTAGCCATTTAAAATTTAGCCATTTAAAATTTCAAATCCAACTATTCTTAGCACCAGGATATGCATGGTAGCACCATTGATATCTCAAGTATTATACAAATTTAGCCATTTAAAATTTCAAATCCAACTATTCTTTATTGAATTTTGTGCAAATTAAAATGAAAATATCTTTTATATACTTTATTCCAAAAAAAAAAAAAGTTTATAATAAATTAATTCCATTACATAATTTTTAAATATTGATTTAAAAAAATCTAGAACTTGTTCAATTTAAGTGTGTTTGCAATTTTTTATTATATTGACTCCAATAATGACCGAGGCATCCATTATTGTGGTCTTATAGTAAGATGTTCAACCAATGACTTTGCATTACACCACACCACTCATCAAGAAAACTTATTCATGTGTGATAAATTATTCTTGTATTGAATTGTAATTTTAAAAGTTGTGTATTTGTTAATTTTTAAAATGTTAAAACATGTAAATTTTGTTTGATCTCTAGACATAAAAAATGAACACCATTTTTTTGACACAAGTAGAATTGATTGAGCATATGGAAGAGGGAGATCAACTTTTCTAAGAGATATAAGAGTGGTGATGAAAGTAAGTGTCATTGAATTTTTATGGTGTATCTTTGTGTTTTGGGATATTTTGTGGTGAGTTGTGATTTTTGTAATCTTATAACTAATTAGCCATTTTGTACTTTGGACATGAGTAGTTGTTATGTTCTATATTCAAGATATTCCATTTTGTAAAATATGGATGTTATTAATATTTTTGAATATATTTACATATTTTGGAGAGATCCCTAAATGAAATATTTATGATTTTGTTTTTAATGATGTTTTGCATATGGAATATATGATTTTGAATGGAATGTAGTAGATGATTGTATATGTTATTTTTAATATTTGATGATTTAATGACATTGAAAATGATTTGATTATTTTATGATTGTGATGATGATTCAATATAATTTTATAATGATGATAATGATATATTATGTGTTTGCATACTCTAAAAATAATTGCAAATACATGTGCATCTCGTTATGGACTAACATGAACATGATGATGATATCATGTAGTTACCTCCAAAAAACTTTTCAAAATATTAGGGGTCATCTAGTTGGACATTGACATAAACATGATCATGATGATACCATGTGTTTGCATCCTTCAAAAAAATTTACAAAATGTAAAGGTTCATCTAGTTGAAGTTTGACATGAAGAGGCGCATAAATAAATTGGTTAAGGATTTTCCTTTGTACATGAATGGATTCGTTAGACATGTAAATATGAATGTGTTGCATCTTAGTTCTCATACAATTCAAAGACAAGTTCAAAGACTACACACGGTTTGGGTCCTTGGGTCAAATATGATATCTAGTGCATTCAACCTCAATGATAGCATGGGGATGGTGGCCCCAATGAAACTCGTGTGCTACAATTGGTGGCATGGAATTTTGAGGTTTGGTTTTCATTTTTTTCCCCAAGGATCATTTATGTCAAGTGTCATGAATTGTTCATAAATGTGAACTATATCTAGAAATAACTCAAGAATAGTGATTCGATTCAATAGGTTGTCTAATCTATTGGATTTGACTCAATGAGATAGTGTTAATGAAACTCTTTTCTACGAGTCCTTGACTACATATGATTGTAAAACAGAAAAAAAAATGGACAAGGTCATTTGGTTTAGTGTTAAAGCACTAGATTTTGATCCTAAGGTCAAATATTGATATCTCATGCATTTGAATTCAATCAATGCATGGTGTTAAACCCTAGAAAAATCCCCATGTTAAGCATAAAACCCATTATCAATCCCTAGATATTAAGTTATTACATTTCTAGTTCTATATTAATAGGCCAACTAGAAACTATTAAAATACCATGTGTCTCTTATATATACCTAGGAGACCTAGTGTTATGATCATCATATATTGTCTAGTGAATTAGATATATTGTAAAAGGAGGTTCACCCCTCAAAGGGGATTATATTAATTGAATTTTTATCATTTTCAAGGTGTTTGGTTCATAGCATCAATCCTAGGGTTTTTCTGCTTCAAGTAAGTCATCTTGGCATTTTCACTATAACGATTTTTCTAGGATACTTCAGATAGTGAAATTTGGATGTTGCTCACGAGACATATCATAATATGTTTGGTTCTATTTCAATATAATTTTGGAGATATCCTATGGAGGATAGGGTTTGTGACTCATCTTCAAATCATTTTCAAACGAGTCACCTTAGAATTTTGGCTATAATATTTTTTCTAGGAAGTATCATACAATGAAATTTTGTGGAGACAAAGGATAAATGTCATAGTACAAGTGGTTGAAATTTGAGAGATATATTCCATGGAAGACAAGGTTTGTGACTAATCTTGAAATTAGTTTTCTTGGCATTTTCATTATAACTTCTTTGAATAAAGTTTCAAGATCTAGATTTCCATAATCCTTAATTGACATAGTGAGGTAGATGTAGATTTTGTTTTAGATTTTGACTCATTATATTTTATGATATAGTTATTGTGGAATTTAGGGTTGCTCAGAAGTTTTTTTCTAGTGATTTTAAGAGATTTTTCTATGGTTAGAAGCTCATTTTTAAAACAAAATTTAGAGATGTATTCTGGTGTCTCTAAATAACATAATATATGTTGCTAATTGGTTAAAACTATGGTTGGGAAAGTATACATATAGAAAATACACATTGTTTCACCTGAGCGAAAACCCTTGTAACCCTATTGGTACCGCTTCAAGTAGTACCTCATTAGGTAGTACCTGTAGATGGAATATCACTTCCACTTACCTTTGGTATATAGGAAATACCTTAGGTATACCTTAAAATAGCCTTAGATAAGCTATTCAATCATCTTGTTCATGTAGTACGCCAAGAAAAAAACTCGAGGAGACCACTCTCTAGTACCGGGGTAGTTGGATAATATGGCTAAGGGCACAATTGAGCCTCCTTACTTAGTGCCATGAAATATGTTGTAAAGTACTATTGTTGGACCACACATGTATATTAGAGACCTATAGCACCTAACACTCCCTTGTCCTTAGGACCTAGTAACTTTTTCCCATGGCTCCAAAGAAAGATCCAATATTTACTTTAACAAGTAAACCTTCACAGAGCTCAACCATGACTAAAGAAGAAAGAGAGAATATTTTTTAGCAAATGGGAAAGTTGGAGAAGAATATGGATGAAAATAAGGTACAAATGTAGCACATGGAAAAGACAATGTATACAAAGATAGAATAATTGAAAAATTCCATGAAAACCATCTTGTTACATACCCAAGATGAGAGATTATCTCAAGAAGATTTCAAGATACAAGAAAATCATATAAATGTGGAGGAAATACAAATTGATCCCCAAAATCATGATTATTTATTACCAACAACAAGGAACTACTTAATTCACAAGATGGATATGAGGAAGTTTGATGGTAAAGATCATATGACATGGGTATTCTAGATGGAGAAATGTTTTGATCTATATGAAGTGCCAAGCTTAAAAACGGTAACTATTGTATCCTTGTATTTATAAAATGATCAATTTCTTTGGGATCAATGGTTTTGTGAAAGAAAAAAAGATTCTATTATATCTTGGTCCATCAAAAGAATTGATAACACATTATGGGGATATTAAGTGTAATTTCCCTAATATGAACCCTGTTTGTAGCTGCACATATAGGTTGGGGAGCCATTTTTCTTCTGCACGCACCTTAGTAGTGCACAATGTAAGGACCCATATAGGCTAGTGAGCCATTGAAAACAAGTGTAAATGCAATTTACATATATGCTAGTGAGTCATTGGTACCAAGTTTTGGTTTTGCACACACCTAGAGAGTGTGCAAAGCTTGTTATTAAAAAGAAGGTGAAAACATTCCATAGTTTTGCAAATACCTAAGCTAGTGCATGTGGATTGTGCATCAATGGAGGTTTTGAATATTCCACAATTTTTTGTGCACACAAAATAGTGTCCGGTAGTGATTGTGATGTATATATATGTATATGTTTTTAGGTCAGAGAGCCTGTATGATTATTGGGTTGATGAGCCACGACACAAATAGGCCAGTGTGCCTATTCTTATATAGTGTATCACACTCAAGTTATTTATATATTACATGGATGCACGTAGACAGACTCAGAATAACAAGAGATGGGGAGATGAACTCCACCGAAAAAGGGAAAAAGGGGGGGGGGATATTTTAATAATATTTCCGAAAAGTATAATTTATGGATATATTATGTATCCTAAGTTCCCAAGGCATGGAGAACAAGTCACGAAGTGGTAAAGCTATTTCTGAAGGTGACAATTGTCGAGTTGAAAGAATGTAATATATATTGTTGGCATTAGTGTATTTGTGAGATTATCAGTCATTCGGGGAATCATCCATTGTTTTCCCCCATCATTCAAAAGAATAGAAGTCAGTTTTTTTTTGTAATTATGATAATGGATTAACCCTGTTCTTTTGAAAAACTTGGTATGATTGAAGAAGTGGGTTTTCAAGCTTGTAGGTTGTCGAAGGAGTGGATTTTCATGCCCATAGTTTGTCCAAGAGGCGGGTTGTTAGGCCCGTGAGAAATATCTCCATGTGAGATATTAGATGGGAATTGATCCCTGGTGCGTTGGACATTACTTTCAATTCTCTAAGACTTCTCGATCTATCCTGTTTATTAAGACCTAGAAAGGAAGTGGGGAAGCCTAAGGACTATTGAGCAAAAAAGGGGCACACTTCCTCGGGTGGGAAATGAGGAACTATATACTAGTTGCAACAATCGACATCTTAGACTAAGCAGTTTCGTTGTTTGTCAAACCATAAATTGGCACTAAGAATTATTTTTCCCTCGTGGATTTCGAGCCCGAACTCAGGGGTGGACAATTGCTGAAATATTATGAGAAACATGGTCTATTGCTGGGAGGAACGTCTAAGTCTTGCACATAGTTGGTGAATTTTATTAAAATATAAGTGTTTTTATGTTCATGTCTATTTACTGCGTGCTTATTCAATTGTATCTATTATGATCTATTACTTGAATATTGTTGTGTACGAATAATGGTTGTTACTATGTTAATATTGTCTATTTTGTAACTGCGATGTGCATATTTTCATAATATTCGTATATGATGAGTATGCTAGTTGATAAGTAACTTCTATAATATAGTTCTGATATATGGACAAGAGATTTCTGAGTGAGGCTACAAGTACCATGAGTGCATAAAGTTGTCGGTGTGCACAAGTGACCAGTTTTGTTGTGTGTGTTGGAACATAGTTTGAGTTCACATGAAAGCAATACTTGCAAGAAAAATCAGAACAATTATGTGCATTGTGGTATCTGGGTTGTCTGTATGGTTATGACGACATTATTTTTCTCATGTTTGGAGTGGTCGTACACTGTGTAATGTTGGTTTTTTCAGTATTCTTGGGTGCACAATTTTATTTTAAGTTATTTCCATTGTTATAATATGTAAAATGAGAGGGACTATGATGTGGCACAAACTAGTTTGGGTTGTGTACACTAGATTTTGGGTGACATTACTCAGTAGTAAGTTGGGTACATCATCCATAGATGTTACATATTGGTATCATAGAGTCAGAAGTCAGGATGGTGGGTGACATGGCCTAGCTTTACAGGATGGGGAGGTTACATTAAGATAAATACATTCTTTAGTCAATTGATAAATATTTTGTAAAAATTTACAATTATAGAGAGCATGCAATAATTCCAAAAGCTTAGTCTGAGGGTAAAGAAAATTTTATAGGATAATTTGTTACACCTTTTTTTTGGGCACTTTAAAAGAGAATATTCAGCATGAGGTGCATCTCTTCGAACCTAAATCCCTAAAGCGTGCTTTCAATATGGAAAGTAAAGTGGAAAAAAAATATGGCTACTATAAGGGTGGCCACTAACAACTATATAGAGCACCATGTTCCCTCTCCTATCCTCACCCAAATGACAAGTTTGAATTCTTAGAAAATGGATAAAACAGGAGCCCAATGACTATGTTTCAATTGTGACAAGTATAATAAGGGTTAGGTGAGAATAAATTATTCTATATAGACTATGAAGAGGAAGAAGATCAATAATTAGAACCATCACATGATCTATATATAGAAGATACTAATCCAACAATGTCTTGTCAAGCATTGGACAACAACAGTACTCCACAAACCCTCAAGATAGAACAATATATCAAAAAAACAAATGAAATAGTGTTGATTGATTCTAGTATTACCCATAACTTCATCAATTACAAATTATCAAGAAGTCTCAATTGTTTTTCATTTTCAACACCATATTTTCAAATAATGATTGTAGATGGAGGTACCCTAAATTGTTGAGGGACATGCCTTAGTATTAATCTCAATATTGTGGAGTATTTATTGGATAGTCCTATTATTTCCATTCAAGTTGGTGGTGTTGATGTTATAATAATTATAATCATTGGATACAATGGAAATTAATCTTATAGATCTTGTTATGAGATTTTTCTTGAAATGCAATGAAATTGATCTTAGAGGTATTCAAGAGAAACCCTCTAAATTGATAAGCTCGGATAGTCCTATTATTTCCATCCAAATGGGTGGTGTTGATGTTATAATAATTATAATCATTGGATACAATGGAACTTATTCTTATAGATTTTGTTATCAGATTTTTCTTGAAATGCAAGGAAATTGATCTTAGAAGCATTCAAGAGAAACCCTCTAAAGTGATAAGCTCCAATCGGATGAGAAAATTTCTGAAAAAGGTACACCATCATGTAATTTCACAATTGTGCTCACTAGATGTTCAAGCATCTATATTCTCTACTCTACTCGATATCCATATAGTTATAAACAATCATTCCAAAGTATTTGGAGAGATATCTAAGGGTCGTCCACCTGCTCAAGATCATCACCATGATATTCATTTGCAACCAATAAATGTACCACCTAACATTAGGCCTTACATGTATCCATATGCACATGAGACTGAGATGTAACATTAGGCCTTACATGTATCCATATGCATCATTAAACCTAGTCAAAGTGATTTCTCTTCACGAGTTGTGATCTCTATGAAAAATGATGGTTCATGGCATATGTGTCCAAATTACAGAAAATTCAATAAAATGACCATACAATATAATTTTCGTATTCCTATCATTCATGAATTATTAGATGAATTGCATGGATCAATTTTCTTTACTAAGTTGGATGTTCATTTGAGATATCATCAAATGAGAATGAGTTAGGAAGACATTCCCAAAATATACTATAGAACACATAAAGTTCATTATGAGGTTTCATTTATTCCATTTGGACTTACTAGTTCACCGTCAACATTTCAAACCTTTATGAATTCTATTTTTAAACCATTCCATAAAAAACAAATTTGTGAGTAGTTTTTGATGTCACGTTGATATATAGAAAATCTTGAGAAGAGCTTGTACAACATGTTGATAGAGTATTGAAACTATTGGAAGAGAAGCAAATTTATGAAAAGCCTTCCAAGTGTTCATTTGGGGTTAAAGAAGTTGAATATTTGGGTCATATGTGTCACATGAAAGTTTGAGAGTAGACCCTAACAAAATCAAAGTTACGAGGGAATGGCCAATTCCAAAAACCTTGAAGAATATTAGAGGATTCTTAGGATTGATAGGCTATTAGAATAATATTTTCAACAACTATTGTCAAATGGAAACACCTCTAAAATCATTTTTAAAGAAGGAGGAATTTTCTTCTACTAAAGCAGAAACCAAATATTTTGAAAAGATTAAGGATTATATGTGTACAAATCCTTACTTGGCCACGCCTTCCTTCAAAAAAACCTTTAATGTTGAGTCTGATGCCTCAAGAAATGGAATTAGCTCATTTTTAATGCAGGAAGGAAGGCCAATTTCCTTGGAAAGTATCCCATTACAAGAAAAAAACTTACTCAAACCCATCTATGAAAAAGAAATGTTGGCCATACTGCATGTAGTTAAGAAAAAATTCCCTTACCCAATAGGAAACGATTATCTTCAGAAGAGAAACAAAAATGGGTTACATAGATGTTAGGTTATGAATTTGAAATTATCTACAAAAAAAAAAAACATAATTGTTGTAGGGGCTAGTTGGCCCCACCGACTAAACACGTTTGTCAATTAGCCAAGTGGATTGCAGTAGTTGGATAGGAAGTCGGTCGAATAGATAGTTATATTCAACCGACTGAGTATTTAAGGAATGTAACCGAATGGTAATTGTATCTCTCTCTCTCACACACACGCACACACACATATACAGTATCTTGTAATGGAAAGACATGTTTTTCTGGACTCATATATAATAAAAGTTATTGATGGTTCTACTTCATTTGTCCATTCTCTTCTATATGTTTGTGTTCTCTTGTATATAATGTTGTAGTGTATAATGCTATGTGTAAGGATCTGGTGGAAACCTTCTCCTAGTTTCCCCTAGACTCTAACATTGGTTTCATTCCCAGTAGTTCTAAACTCGAACATGCACAACAAAAACACACATAGATACTTAATTTTCAACGCATACATGAATGGTGGGATCGTAATATTATCAATTACATAAAAAAATATTCAAAAATAAATTGACTAACACTCGCTGAAATACGTGCCCAATTCTTCTCAAAAAGTCACAAATGATTTATGGAAACCATTCTAGAAGCATTATTCACATATCTCAATCAACCAAATGAATAGATCCACTTCCTATGAGTAGTTAATGATTTTGGAAACTTCTTTTTCTCTTGATTTTATAGTTTCTTCAAACTCTAGAAGTTGTTCCCTTAGTAACTTGTTTTGTTTTTTAGATTTTCTTAGTTCTTCATTTGCACAAATAAATTATTCCTCACAGTTCACTTCTTCTTCATCTTTTGAATGATTATCATCTTGAGTTTACATTCCCATAAATAGAATCTATAGCTCATCTTCTTCATTTTCTTCACATGAGAGACTGTCTTCCTTTTATCTTTGGTTTTTCTCTTCTTCTGATCTTTGAAAGTTATTTCATCATCATTTTCCTCCTGCTTAGGATCAGGACATTTATTGGAAAAGTTTGCAACTTTTCCATAGTCGAAACATATTAGAGGAAACTTTCCTTTGTATTTTCCAGTCCCACTCTTGAGTTTCTTCATCAAGTTGGCAACTTCTTCATCAGATATATCTGGTAACTCTTCATTGGTTTTTTTCTTTTTCTTTTTCTTTATTTTAGATTCCTTAAAGGATGTTTCTCCTTTTGATGGTGTTTCCTTACGTGTCCTCATCTCATATGCAGTAAGAATTCCATGGAGCTCATCTATATTTAGTTTCTCAAGTTCTGGTCTATCTTCAATTGTGGAAATATTTGCATCATACCTCATAGGTAAGGACCTTAAGATATTTTGTATAGTAGGTTTTTCTGCGCGTTATTCTCCTCCTTCTCCGATTAAATTAACTACCTAATCTACTCTATGAAGGTATTCAACAATGTTATCTTCTTATTTCATATTCAAATTTTCAAACTGAGCTCTGTAGGTTTGTATTTTGGCTTCCTTGACTTTGATATGTCCTTCATATATAAATTCTAGTTTGTCCCATATATCCTTAGCTGACTTACAATGCATTACCTTCACAAATATAGGATTTGTTAATCCTCGTAGAATGGAATTGATTACTCTTTAGTTGTCATTGCAAACATTCTTTCCTACAATATCTGTGGGTGGAGTAGCTGGTACAGTGTAACCATCTTTTACATATTTCCAAACATCAAAACCAAGAGCCAACATGTAGCTTTGCATTCCTATTTTAGAGAGGCCATAATCATCTCTTTTAAAAAATGGTTCTTTTTTGAAGACATTACCTCTTGTTGATCCATTTAATTAGGATCTACCTTCCAATGATTAGACTGTGATGAAGACACTAACTATGATACCAATTGTTGGAAATACTAAGAGGGGGGCGTGAAGCAGTATTACCTTTTTAAACAATTAATATTTACTTTTTTATTTTAATTATCACAATAGATCATCAATGAACTTGTATTTAAAACATAAATTATGTAAATCAAGAATTACAAAGTTTATAAATAATAATATGTGATTGTGAAGGATACCAATCCTCTTTAGATAACCAAATATTGGAGATACAAATACCCTTCTTTAGGGATCCAACCCTACGAATCACCAACTCCCTTGTTTTCAGGGAACCAACCCTTGGAAGCACCAACTACCTTAGTTTTAGGGCACCAACCCTAGGAAGCACCAACCCTAGCAAGCACAAACTCCCTTGTTTTCAAACTTTACTTAGTAAAGGATATGAATCCTTCCTTTCTTCTCCGTTCCACCCTCACTGCTTAATTATCTTAATCTTTCCTTCTTGGACTCTACTTCTACTTTTGATCTTCTGATATGGATTGCATAAACACTTCTTCTTTCATCCTTCTTTCTTTCTTATATAGTTTATCAGCTGGTGTGATATTTGAATCATTCTGTCCCTTTGTTTGAACCAATGCACATTTTCATTTTGTTTAACAAGAAATAATGTTTATCTTATAAACTTATAATTAATATCTTCCTCTATTATTATTCATATATTATAGTGAAATCTATTTAATTCAGTAAGATGGATTTTCATAAATAGGTCACAGGTATAGATCGATTTCTTTT
Source organism: Picea sitchensis (assembly GCA_010110895.2). Taxonomy (NCBI): domain Eukaryota; kingdom Viridiplantae; phylum Streptophyta; class Pinopsida; order Pinales; family Pinaceae; genus Picea; species Picea sitchensis. Next base: position 150,944 of record SNQJ01S0056888.1, read on the forward strand.
AATTCAATCCCATGCCTCTTTATTACATTCTCACTTTGAATTGTATCTCAACTTTTTGATTATCTCTCTAATGCATTTCCTGTATTGGATCACTTAATATTAATTCAGACAAATTCCATATCTTTATCTGATTCAAAATCCCTTCTTGTCAATAACAAAACGCATCCTCTCTGTGTTAAATTGTGTATAGAAACACTTCATGACCTTTATTCCATATGACCACTGGTGGTTTCTAAGTGCTAAGCCAAGAAAGAACTTAATCTCTTATCAAGATTGACGATTGTGTTTTATTTTCAAGTTGAGATGGATGGTTCTCATTTACTTCGGGACTTCATCGTTTCAGGACTCTAGCCTTTGCAGTGTTCCAACACTCTAGGAGTAAATTTTTTCATAGTGTGTATTAACACTTCCCTGCTTAATAAACTTCACATGTACAAGAGTTAGGACCGTAGGATTAGGTGAAAAGTAGCTCCTTCTTTCTTGGTATTCAACTATTCGTGACTCCAGGACTTCAAGTTACTCGAACTCTAGATTAGTTCAATCCCTCCAGAGGTTCACCTACCTAATAAGTCATAAAGATGAGGTGACCACTTCCTGTGAGTTGTTAGTACTCCTTATGCTATCCTTCCACTGTAATGGACTGAATGATCGAGATTGTTCCTAAGGAAGATCAATGGTTAACGTTAATTATGACTTCGACCTTCGGTGCTTCGGGAATTTTTGCTCGTAGGAGAAGTTGGACATCCTTGGAGGATGTAATCCCTTACTGACATGGTTTCTTGATGTCACTATTGGCGTGGCACTATATGAGTGTATTCCACATGTCATATTGATTCATTACTTCCTTATACCTAATGTGACAATTAGACCTTGACACATTTAAACAGCTCATTGGGCCATGTGTCATCTTTGTCTTATGCCACATGTTTCCCTCTCAGATCACGGTTCTACACTTCTTTTCTTCAGTGCTTCATGGATTTGGGAGTTTTATATGATTGGGAATCCTTGTAACCCTGTTGTGTTCAATGTCGGGCTAACTATTCCTTCCCTTCAACTAAACTCGATCTAACAACTGGCGGGATTTCATGACTTTGTGACTCTGAGTTTATGTGGATTCATCCTTTTCTAAAATATTTTTCGAGGTGGCAAAGCTCCGAAATACCAAATCTTTCTATTTACTACTTGATCCAATGACCGAGAACTTACCCAAATTTTCTCCAAAAGATCTGAGGGTCGGCGATAGTTCATGACTTCGGGGCTTCGTGATTTCCTGCCTCTTCCTTATCTCCAATGTTCACCAAAGTGGCAAAGTTCTGGAGTCCTATTGATATCTATCTACAGTTAAGGATTATTTATCCCGATTTTATGGTTGGGATTTAATTTCTCCCAACCTCTGGCTCCATCTCCATCTGACGGTCCTAGATTTCCCTGAACTAAGAATGAACAACTCCTGTAACTCGATACTTTAGAAAATGATTTATTCACTTGCAAAACTATGGCTCATGTGTTATTTCAAATGTGCCATCTCTTATGATCTTCAATTAACATTATTTAGCCATTATGTTCTATTGTGATATCTTTCCATGGTTGACATCAATGACAACATTATACCACTGTGTCCAACAATATGATCTTAGAATTGTTTACATGAACACTCATGAATTGATTGATTGAAATATTGTAGCTAGTGTTAGTGGAGCACTTTCCTGTTTTGTTGTCCAATGAACAAGTTTCTTGTGATTTGGTAGGAGGGTAGTTTCATTTTCTTTCCATATATTAGATAGTCATTCTTGTACTTGTCTCCAAAAATACAATATTGACATCTCTAAGCTTACACCCCTGGATTGGATTGATGATTACATGTTCACAAATTAAGTTAATTAAGTAGCTCAAAAATAATATTTAAGTTAATATTAATAAATATTTATTGATTAATTAAGAATAAATTTTTGTTTCAACTTTATTTATATAACTATTCATTAATATAAATATAGAATATTGATGATTTGAAGATATCTTTATGCGTTCACTAGTTACTAGCAACAAACACATTAATATCATTAATGTGTGGCATATATTTAGGACAATAATATTTTTCTTTTCCCTATAGTATGTGCTAAATATACATTCATGGGGGTGGTGAAATTATGAACTCTCCATTTAATTGACAAATTCTTCCGTATAGTCCAACCTCCCTATTAACATGTGCTTGCTTATCATTATCCTAAAAGGATGTGGAAAATATCCACATTCTTAAAGTCCCATATTTCCAAAAGAATTAATTACATTAATTGAACCACCGAGTGTAATATCAATGTGAATGTATTTTTATTATTTAAATTAATCTACTCTTTTATTAATTTAATTAATTCTATACACATTCAGACTAGGTTTTTTCTCTGAAACCTGCCTCTATCTACCACCTTTCTTCCATAACAGCGATCATGGAGGCCAAGGGAAGGGGGCCCTCATCCCCCTCCTATAGTACTATCACAGGGAAAGAGCACAACTCCACTCACTTCAAATATCCAACCTTCGAACTCCCGGACGACATGCAGAAATTAATCTGGGACGATCAAATGCCGAAGGAAAAACCGATGGACATTGACCCAGAGACTAGTCAAACAAGAACTAAATGCACCTGGGAGCCCTGAATATGAATTCCACAAGCCTCGATAGCTCCCAAATATACCATCATCTCGTCGATAATGGAGGATCAAAAACAATATATGAGAGATTTTTCTTTGATGGGTAAATTCCTGGGGTTATGGCCTTCCGAAAAAGACCTGGTCAAATGGATTCACCATTGGTGGAAACCCAAGGCTCATTACGACCTCCAACTAGGATAAAAGGGCTTCTTTATGATCATATTGCATAATTTGGAGGACAAAAATCGAATATTCGAAGGGGGCCCATACTTCTACAACTTGAAAATCCTGTTTCTCCAATTCTGGACGGAGAGATTCAGCCCAAAAAAGGAAGACTTTAGCCATGCTCCGGTTTGGCTAAGGCTATACTTGCTCCCACAGGAATTTTGGCTAGAGGAGATCCTTGCAGGGATTGGAAACACCATCAGTAGGTACATCAAAGCTTCATAGGCAACAAAACAATGAAGGTACACTACTTATGCCCGCATATGTGTTTATTTAAATATATCGAAACCCCTCCTTGGAACCATTATCTTGGATTACCAAGACGTGGAATGGTACCAAACCCTAGATTATGAGAACATCCCCTTCTGGTGCCATAAGTGTCATGAGCATGGACACCTATTTCGAGAATTCCCTTTAAATAACCCCCCCAAGCCAACTCAAGAAGAATCTGACAAACCCAAGGACAGTTTCACCCAGGTCACAGGTCATCGAACGTACTAGACAAGAAGGGCACCCCCCCAGGCCCCTACTGGACCCCCTACCAAGAACTCTTTTGATTCCCTTCAAAACCCATTTGATACCCCCTCATCCTCTACTAACCCTCTGAAAATCCATGCAACTGGTCAAATCCCTATCATGCAAGATCCCCCTGTCCTTTCTTCCTCACAACTACTAGTCATGACAACCTCCCTCCCAACCACTCTTGGGTCAGAAATGGGGGATCCAGACCCAGACCTGGAAGATCAAGAGCTGGAAAGTATCGATATGGCCCCTCTGGAACAAGCCTATTATGGGCATCAGTTGTATACCATATCACCCGACCAGCTGTGAAGGTGCACAAAGTCTTCCTTAACTCTTCTGCAAAAAGTAAATCCTGAGCCAACACAAACCTGGGAATACAAAAAGAAACCTCCAAGGAACAACGCAAAACTACAAAGGAGGAGAAAAAGAGAGGAAGGGAACCGAAACACCAGCTCATCGAGGACATTGGTAACTTTCTTGTCAACTCATGTCAAATTCATTTGATCTCGGATAACTCCCCCCCCCCTCCAACCCCCACCTTCCTCGTGAAGACACTATCTTGGAACATAAGAGGCCTTAACGCAAAGAGCAAACAAAACTTGCTCAAAGACAAAATCAGGAAGGAATAGCCAGACATACTACTCCTACAAGAAAAAAAATGTGTGAGAACAGAGGCACAGACCATGCTTCAACGATGATGGACATAGGCACAACATGTGGAAGTGAATGTTATTGGGGCAGCGGGAGGTCTTTCACTCCTCTAGAATCCAACCACCTTTCTACTTGACAACTTTTTTACTTTTGAAAGGACCATCACAACCTCTTTTCGCCTCATTGGTTCGAACAAACAAGGCTACATCACAAACATCTATGGACCCCCCAGACCAGGGGACAAAGAAGCATTCCTCCAGCACATGGAATGGGTAGCAGAACACTTAGGCCCCCAAAGGTGGATCCTCAGGGGTGATTTCAATATGATCACAGGGTTGGAGGAAATCAATGGAGGCAATCACTCCTTGGAAAATGATAGCATCCTCTTTAATCGTACCATAGGCCTAGTGAATCTCATTGACGTCGAAACATACAATGGGTCGTTTACCTAGTCCAATAGATGCTTGGGGGCCCAACATGTATCCAGTAGACTAGACAGCTTCCTAATTTCTGAATCCATCATGATGGACGATCTAGCATGGAATGCCACAATCATCAATACCATGGGTTCATATCACTGGCCAATTCTTCTGACCCTCAACATCATTGGCACCCGAGGCAAAAAACCTTTTCATTTTGAAAAATTCTAGTTCACTCAACCAGATTTCCAAGAAAACATCAAGGTTTGGTGGGAAGAGGCGACCATCCAAAGAAGAACCCCGATGTACATATTTCAACAAAGGCTAAAAAACCTCAAGAAACACCTCAAAATATGGAACAAGTCCACCTTCGGTGATATTTTCCAAGAACGAGACCATCTACAACAACAAATGTAAACACTACAATAGTAGATCCAGACACAGGGTCTAACAGAAATTCTAAAAACTCAGGAAACACTCAACAACCAGATCGTAGAAAGAAAAGTGTAGGAAGAAGTTCTCTGGAGACAAAAATCTCGCATCATGTGGCTGAAAGAGGGGGGAAAAAACACCAAATTCTTCCACAGGTCCATGATCCAGAGGCGCCAAACCAATCGAATCACCCATCTAATTTCAGATCAAGGTACAAAAATTCAACAACATGCTGATATGGAAAAGGAATTGCTTACCTACTACCAATCTCTTCTTACGGAACCCCTAGCAGATCGGTCACAGGCCATTGATTGTATCCTCAAAAACATACCCAAGGAGGTCACCAAGGAGAAAAATGAAGCCCTGATGAGACCAATCACTTAGGAGGAGGCAGATCAGTTTCTTAAGGCCACTCTGCTCAGCAAGGCCCCTGGACTAGACAACTTCACTTCATAATTCTTTCACTATTGTTGGGGCATTATCCGTGAGGATGTGTGGGAAGTCATTCATGACTCTAGAATATCTGGGAAGGTCCTCCAAGCCCTCAATGCAAATTCTCTCACCCTCATCCCTAAAGAGAACAACACCACTTTTCCAGTGGATTTTAGACCCATAGCCCTTTGCAATGTCATTTACAAACTCCTAACAAAGATCATTGCAACCCGTCGCAAGCCCATTCTATCGTTACTAATTTCCCCAGAGAAATCCAACTACGTAGAAGGTCATCAAATTCTGGATAGCGTAATCCTAGCTCATGAAGTTATTCATTCCCTTCACTCTACCAAAACACAAGGTATGCTCCTAAAACTAGATCTTTCTGAATCTTTCGACACGTTAAGCTGGAGCTACTTGAAATATTCTCTCCTAGCCTTTGGCTTTGATCCCACTTGGCTCTCTTGGATTTTCAACCTCACCTTTTCATCGCTATTTTCCATCCTTATCAATGTTGTCCCTTCCAATCCTTTCTCCCCCTCAAGAGGAATAAGACAAGGGGACCCCCTCTCGCCCTTCCTTTTCATCCTTATGGCAGAGGGATCAACCACACACTTAAAGAAGCAATTAGGGACCACTCTCTCTCGGGCCTCAACCCCCATGGAATTTCTCCCCCCATATTTCAGAGCTAATTTGTGGATGATATACTTCTTATGGGACTATACACTGCCAGAGAAGCCGAGTGTTTCAGATCCATCACTGATCTCTTCTACAAAGATTCAGGCATGGAAGTGAACTTAACCAAATCCCAAGTCTTCTTCTTCAACACGCCTCTAGTTATCGAAAACCATCTCACTCTCATCCTAGGCTTCACCCGCAATGTCCTATTTTCAGTCTACCTGGGCATCCCCCTCATTGATAACCCACTTAGGAATTCCTCCTAGGACTCCTCACTGTCCAGTTTCAGGAAGAGACTCTCCCTTTGGACTTTTCTCTCCCTCAATCTGCCTGGGTGCCTCGTTCTCCTTAAATCAGTCCTCCAATCTCTCCCAACCTACACCTTCTCAGCCTTGGAGGCACAGAGTTTCTTCCTCAGCACCTTAGGAATGATCCAAAGAATATTTATGTGGAAAGGAATCAAGGAAGGATGGAAAATTTCCTTGGTAAGTTGGAAAAAGGTCTCCACCCCCAAAAAAGAAGGAGGCCTCAGTCTACGTGACCCAGCCATTCTCAACAATGTACTCAGTGCTAAAATCTGGTGGAGATGGTTGAAAATACCTCAATATCTCTTAGCACGATTGTGGAGAAAGAAATAACCCCTACAAACCTGGAAAAATAACTCATCAAGTGGAATGGTCAAAGCACAGGATCACTCATCTGGAATGCGGCCTGGAACAACTGAGGACTCATCATGGACCATTTGTTCTGGGAACTATGAAATGGATCATCTAAAAACTTTCGAAGTGAATCATGGCAACAAATCCCAGCCTTGAATATAGACCCAAATCTCAAATACCTCATTCCCCTTACAACTTCTGCAGGACTTCATAGATTCGTCGACTTCTAGAAGCCTTTCGATCCAGGGAAATTATGGCGTACCTGGAAAAACTCCCACAAGCACATGAATATTCCCCTAATGTTCAATCTCTGACCCCTACAGGACATTTTCAGGTGAGGCCACTCCACCAAAGGTGCCTTGAACATCCCTGAAGCATACTACTTAAAAGCAGGCCACAAAACTTTGCCTCGAGAGGAGGATTGGGGAAAAATCTGGGATATGAAATCATGGCCGAAAATATGCACCTTTCTCTGGTTAGTGGCACACAACAACATCCTCACTTGGGATAAATTAAGGAAATGGGGTTTCATTGGTCCCTCTTGGTGTCATCTATGCATACAAGAGGAAGAAACCCAAAATCATCTCCTCAACCTCTACCCCTATAGTTCGTTCATTTGGGATCAGAGCACTAACATCATGAGAACATCAGATAGGAACCACATGGGTCTAAAGGAAATCATTGCAGAATGGAGAAGCTCACTTTTTCACTCTCCCATCCTCAATAGAATCTGGTAGTCTCTCCCAAGCTTCATCCTATGGTAGATATGAAAAGAGAGGAATAGAAGAATTTTCAATTTGGTCACTAGGACATGGCAAGAGGTTTGGACCACAATCCACACCAATATCAATGAAACCATATCATTGCATCATTGGACGCAACAGGACCTGCAAATCCCACAAAATGAATACAACATCCTCAGAGCATGGAGACTAAATATCACTCCAACCCTGGAAAGTCCTATGGTAGCTACGAGACACACGACCATCCCCACTCTTCGAGAAGCTCCACGCACAAACTTCTTTAAACTTAATTTTGATGGAACCTCCAAAGGAAACCCGGGAGTAGCTGGCTATGGGTCAGTCATTCGAGATAGTAAAGGGGAAATCCTTCACATCCTGGGAGGAAGCATGGGGCACAATACCAACAATGTCGTAGAAATATGGATCCTCCTCTACGACCTACAAGCAGCCTCAAAGAAATATTTTTTTCCCCTCATCGTGGAAGGTGATTCAAAAATTGTTATAAATCTCCTCTCACATCTGCTCAATGGGGCAGACCCGAATAAACTATCTCTAAGTTGGTGACTCATGAATGGACTCTGCAGAATAAAATCTATTGTCTAGCCACAACAGGTCATCCTCCCATCCCATGTAAGAAGAACGACCAATCAAGTTGTTGACTGGCTGGAAAATCTCGGAGTCGATTTGGAAGAAGGTATATTCTCTTGTACCCCTTATACCAATCCCACTCACCCCACAGTAATTGCTTCCAAGAACATATCTTACACCAAAGATCTTCCCCTGGATCGGGTGTCTTCGTGACATGACAACTCCAATAAGGGACGAGGTAACTTGGACAAGACATACGCCACCTGGTGTACGACTTTTGCCACCTCCCCTCCTCTATTACCTCGAGCCTTTACATTACCTGCCGCCACCCTCCACTTCGCATTTGGACCCCGATGCTCACACACTATGGAAGCTCTGCAACTTGTGTGTCTTCATGGCGTCGTGCAAAGGTTCTTCCCCATCGCTTCAACTCCAACCTTTTCTTTTGGTTCATTTGGTCGCGATGGGGTCTCATGAGCCTTATCTTTTCTCTCACAATTCTCAAAGCTAGACCTCCAGGGATCTTCCTTCCCGTCGTCCTGAAATCGAGCTCTGGTGCGACCTCTCTTGGTTTCCTTTATTTTTGTGGATATCATTGTTCACCATGCCAGAACCCCAGGGAAAGCCAAAGAGGGGAGAAGCCTGGTATGTGACCCGTGAAAGGAAATCGCCCGCCTCAGACTCCCCCTGTGAAACTGACACTCCTCCTGAAGTGGTCCCTCCCCCTGAAGTGGTCCCTCACCCTGAAGAAGTCCCTTCCCCTAAAGCGGCCCCTCCTCCTGGAAAGAAAGTCTTTCCCCCTCCCTTGGTACCTATCATTGTTCCCTCCTCTGAATAAAAACCATGCAAGATATCCCTCCTATCGAATCCCTACAGATGTAGGGTTGAGTGGCTCGATTTTCT